>JAVQJF010083643.1:0-14264 GCA_036023855.1 Gadopsis marmoratus | reverse complement strand
TTTTGTCCAGGCCAGTTTCATTTGTTTGTTTTTTAAATGATTCTGTTGAATCAAAATTCAAAAGCAATGTCTGATTTTAATTAGTTGATTTTCAGTAAATTTTTATTTATTATTACTTTTGTCAGTTTCAACTTATTTCAGTGACCATTGTGAGTTTTTCTTTCTTTGACGGAAGGGTACCAACAATTTTTTCCACGTGTGTAATTTTGTGATTGCAGTTATATCTCTGTGAGCTGCACTCTCCAGAAAACCACAGTTGGAACTCAGTATTTTAAAAATGCACACATTCCAAAACAATGATTTAATTTGGTTTGGGACAATATGTGTGTTTTTAGCTTTTTAAATAACAGCTTAAAATAGCCACAAAAAGAAGCTGTACTGTTTTTGTACACGCATTGTATTTTGTGACAGCATTTTAAGAGATGCATCTGGTATGTAAATGTGATCACCAGCAATCTTTGACCTGGTAATATTTC
Source organism: Gadopsis marmoratus (assembly GCA_036023855.1). Taxonomy (NCBI): domain Eukaryota; kingdom Metazoa; phylum Chordata; class Actinopteri; order Centrarchiformes; family Percichthyidae; genus Gadopsis; species Gadopsis marmoratus. The sequence goes on along the minus strand of JAVQJF010083643.1, from coordinate 13,788 downwards.
TCTATCACTTCAAACACAGCTCAAGCCTGAACTAAATGCTATTATAACAAAACATTCCTCTGTAATGTCCTTACTGTATTGGATCATACCAAATAGTCATTTCATTCTAAATTATGAAATTCCTGAGAAAATTGACTAGATGGGATTTAAAATAATAATAATAATAGTAAAAGCTCTTCTTTCTGTTCTTCTTTACGTTCCGAGTCACTGCAGCTCCAGCATCCAGATGTGACAGAACATTTACATTATGACCTATGTTTAAAAGCCTAAAAGTCAAAACCTTTACAGATAGATGAAGCCAGCAATGTCACAGATTCCATGTCTGAAAACAGCTTATTGCAGTAATTGATTATCAGAGAAGTTGCCAATTCATTTTCATTTGATGGACTGTGTTAATTGACTAATTGTTTCAGCTCTATACCCTACACTAAATGACGCTCCTAAAATATCAGTACATCATATCAGATATTTCCAAAGGTTTTTTATTATTTTTTATTTATTTAATCATTATTGAGATTAAGATCTCAACAAGAAACCTTCACAAAAACAAAAAATCACCAAACAAAAAACATCAGAGACTACAGCTTTAAAATCATCAAGAGGATTGTAAGACAGCATTTTAAGTGCAGTTTGCAGATCATTCCATTTAAAAGGTGCATAATACATTAAACCAGTCAACATTAGTGCATACATATGTGGTGTCTAAGGATAAGTAGTTACTGGATCTTGCACTTTATTTATTAGCTTTAAATAAGATAAGACATGTGAGGTATAGTGGACGCTTCAACAGCTTTATAAATGAATAACATGACGTGGCTATTTATTTTTGATCGTAAGGAAGTCCATGGAACCATGTGATACAGAGAACAATGATGAGTACAAAATTGGTCATTTGTTATAAAGCGTAGTGCACTATGATACAGAGGGATTAACTGCTGAAGTGTTGATACATAAAGTAAAATGAACAAACGACTTGAAGAACTGCTTTTCTGTCCAATCCTGAGCCTGTCTAGCTGTCACATGTAAAATGAAGGATCGACTTTTGAGGTAGAGCAAGAGTGAGAGCAGGAGGAAAGAGAACACACACCAGCACAGTACAGTTCCACGTACAGATGTAAAGCAGATCCAGACTCCACAGATCTGGAGGCAGAAACACTTGCAGACAGCAGCAGGAGAGGGGGGGAAGCAGTTGAGTTAGTAACAAGCATTAATGGCATAAGAGTGCATACAGATGGAGAGGGAGAGGAGGAGAGAGGAGCTCGGTGCATCATGGGAAGTCTCCCGGCAGCATAACTAAGGGGGGGCTCAGGGCTCACCTGAGTCAGCCCTGCTATAAGCTTTATCACAGAGGAAAGTCTTAAGCAGCACAGGGCAGGTGAGAGCAGGCGAGTACCTGGCCTTCTCTGCTTTCCTCTTCTCTCCTCCCATCAGGACTCCCGGGACGATCCAGGTAAACGGCTACAGAGAGACACACCTGAATCAGCTGATATTAACACTTCTTGTTGCTCCTTCACAGTAAAGGTTCCCGCACTACTGTTGCTGTTGGAGCTGACTGATTAGTTCATCAATTGATCAACAGAAAACTATTTTGATAATCAAACAGTCATTAATGTCATTTTTCAAGCAAAAACACCAAAAATGTGTCTGTTTCAGCTCCTCAGGTGTGAAGATCTGATGATTACCTGTTTTATCTTCAGGACAGTATGGTGTCAGGTGACGCGTTAAGGAGAGAGAGGTAGTTGAGTTTCATGTTTGAGCTGAAGGTGTGAAAGGAAACTCAGTAAGCTGTTAACTTGTCATTTATTCACATGTTAATAACCTATTCATAATCTTAAATTAATTAAAAAAATAACTAATCTATTTCATAATTCATACAACTGTTTGTGTACTTAATATTTAGTAATGATGTACTTTAGTTTAGTTCATGTCTCTAATCTTGAACTTTCACCCAGTATCATGTTTCTGTGCGTGTGTGCGCTGAGCGACGTGACTATAAAAGATCGACTACAGGGTGGAATACAGGTCCTTATATAGAAACGTTTTCACTCAAGGATTCTGGTGTGTTTTTGGAAAGTTCCTATAGGTCTAAATCTATCGAACTATGTCACACTGACCAATGGAAATAAGTTCAGTTGTCTCCAGAATACTGTAAAAGGTGTATTCTTGTATTCTGTTTGAGACGGGTGATGACTTCTGATTGTCTCCTGTCGTACAACACATCGTTATCAAAGACCTGCAAGTGTTTCCTGTGTTTTGTTCAATTTTAAGAGTAGCGGCAGTTTTCCACAACAGAGGAAGCACGATCAGGACAAACAGAAGAGGATCGAGACTCGAGCCCTGAGGAACTCCATGTCAGTTCTGCTCTTTCAGAGTAGATTGATTTAAAACAGATAATCATTAAATACTCTCTGCTGAGGAGCAGAAACAAGCAAATGTCCTCAGCAACACAAGACACATGTCCCACACACAAGATGTCCCCTTTAGCTTCAGGAATTTTCTTTCATTTTCTGAGCTCTGATATATTTTATTACCTTCAGAAGCTTCTGGAAGGTCTGAAATGTCTGCTGGGCGAGCTGATGGACAGACAGGCAGACCGTTAGTGAATCATGTTTAAACAGGTTCTTTAGTCTCTTCCTTAAAAGGAACAGTCAGCTGTTCAGTTGGATAATAATCTCTCGTCTGTGTGTTCAGCACAGAGCTAGAGTTGGGACTGGGGTTAGCTTAGCCTAGCATAAAGCCTGGAAACAGGGGGAAACAGTTGCCTGGGTCTGTCCAGAAATCCTCAAAGGTGAACATGTCAGATTGGTCAGAACATATCAAACTGAGATCAAAAGGTTTTAGTGTCCGTTTAAAGAAACTGGTTTTATCACTTTGGACACGTTCTCTAACATTTTATAGACTAAACAATGAAGCAACTGATCAGAAAACTGTCCGATGAATCAATAATGAGACAAATCACAGCTGTGTGAAATGCAGCGACGTTAAAGGGCTGTTGGTGTTCCTGAAGGCACCACGAAACAGATCAGACTGCACCTCTCTGGTCGGGACGATGATGACAGCCAGAGGGCCATCGGACCTGCTGAGCTTGGGCCGGACCGCCTGCAGACTCTGGACCACGGGGACGGCGTAGGACAGAGTCTTACCTGCAGGGACACATTCAGCCGTCACTGACTGCTCGTCTCTCCTTATAGGACACAAAAGACCACCTGACTGGACTCAGGTGGTTCAGAAGGTGTGAGAGTCACCTGATCCGGTCTGAGATCGAACTACAGCATCTCGGCCCGACAGAAGAGCAGGAATAGTCTGTTTCTGAACACTGAACACACACACAGAAAAGAAGGTTGTTGGTTTGCATCCCATAATCAGTGTATCAGTCTAATATTAATGTTAGGGTACATCTCAAAGGTGTGTGTGTGAACTCACCTGGTCACTGTGGAAACATTCAGGACTTTGTTCAGTGTTGCCACCTGGTGGACAGAAAGCAGCCAATCAGGACACAGAACACTGATCCTTTATCATTCATCCATGAACTTGATTTAAAACTGTGTGTGTTACCAGATGTGTGTGCAGGTCCAGGTCTGAAAACGAGTCACTGGTGAAAATCTTCTCCTTCAACTGAGAGACGACAGGTCTTGGGGGGGGGGGGCAATAATATGTGAGAAACAAACAGTGATCCGATATCTGATATGAACCAATCAGAGGAGGAGCTGTGTACCTGTGGATCTCTAGGATTTCTGGGTTGTGTTTGAACAGAGAGGAAGTCTTGATGCTGCTCCTTCCTGTTTCCTTCACTCCACCCTCCTCCTCCTCCTTCTTCTTCTTCTTCTTCTGTGGTGTCCTCCTGTCTGTCTGCTCAGAGGCTGGAGGCTGGAACACACACTTTTATTAGAATAATAAAAAGATGAAGAAGAAGCTGTTGGTGAGACAGGTGTGAGCAGTGTTTACCTGCGTCTCCTCCTCCTCCTCCTCCTCCACCGTGTCACTGAGCTGCAGTCTCTTGAAGGAGCCTCTCTTCTTCTCCTCTGCGGAGCTGAACCTCCTCTTCGCTGCTCGCTGCTTCTTCTGCAGGTCAAACAGAAAATCAGCTGTGATTTCACCTCCACCTCCACCTGCTGGGGCCTGCAGACAGGTTCCTGTGTCCGTGGCCCACTGAGGTCAGATAACTGCTGTTAACAGGCTGTTGGAGCTCAGTGACATGTGACCCAGGTGACGGGCAGCCAGCCAACACTGAGTGCATCCAAACAGCAAAACTACAGGAGCTCACACACAGGAAGCTGCTACGATGCACCGAGGAAAGGAGGGAAGGTACATAGTAAAGGAAGGAAACAAAAGGAAAGAAGGGAGGGGAGACTCACTGAGGCCCATCTCTGCTGAGCGGTCAGAGGTTTCGTCCTGGACGATGAAGACGAGGAGAAACTGCTGCTGATGTTCAGACACAGCTGGTCCTCTGCTGATGACATCATCCCCTCACCTGGTCCACAGACAGACAGACAGACAGAGTCAGAGCCGGTCTTTAAGTGGATTTAATGATGCTTTCAGCAGTTGTGTGATCCATCAAACTGCTTGCTGAGCTACATTATATTACCAGCTCAGTATCAGTGGAGCAGAACCATCCAGAAGCACGTGGGAAACTAGTTTGGTCAAAGCAACAGACGTCACTTGTGTTGGCCTCGTGTTCTGGGTTTTATTAGCTGTGTTGAAGGAAACGTTAGTCAGCTAGCTTGTTTAGCAGCGTTAGCTCTACGACGTGTCGTAAAACACTGACGGACGTTGTGGCGCAGCAGCTAATGCTAGCTTCGTGCTAACAGCTGCTGCTAACGTTTGAACATAGAAACAGAAAAAGGAAACAGAAAAGTGCACAGACTCACCGTGAAGCTCGCACAGATCACCAGCACGCGTGTATACGCTTCCTGCTACGTCACAGAAGCCCCGCCTCCTCCACAGCTGACTCTGAACATGCGCAGTAGCTTCTCCTCTCAGTCTGAAAGTGACAGGAAACATCCCCCATCATGTCGGACGGGTGTAGCGTCCATCTTTGTTTGTGGGTTCAGGGAGTCACGAGGAGACCTGATGATTAGACCTGATCCAAGAGGGACTCAGAAACCACATCTGATCTTCATAGACCTAAGAGTCATTAGACCTGATCCAAGAGGGACTCAGAAACCACATGCGATCTTCATAGACCTAAGAGTCATTAGACCTGATCCAAGAGGGACCTGAGCAGAGTGAAGCAATGAGAATAGACCTGAACATGATTCTCCTTGGACACCGACAGACCAGAGACCTGCTGCAGGACCCGAACAGATCCACTCAATATAACCTGTGAAGACCTCCAGTCTGTAATTACATAGTGGGCTGCTGTTGGAGCCTCTGAGCAAGGCACACGGAAGGATGAGCAGAGGGATTCAGCCTCCGTCCATCATCACATCAGCAGCTGTCACATCCCATTTCCTTCCCCCTCCACTTCCTGTTGTCCACAGGAAGACTTAAAAATAGACCTGTCAATCAAACAGGGAGCCCAGCCCCGCCGGGACTCAAACCGGCGCTCCGGAGGATTAATTATAGTCATTTACCAAAATCAGCACTTTGAATCGTCCGTGTGATTGATCGACTCGTGAAACGTGTTCAGTCACCATCTGAAGAAAAGACACATTTTAACATGAAGGTTTGAAGGAAACGTCCAAATCTGTGAAACTGCTTTTAGATGAGACGAGCTGCTGTCAGTCTCTCTGTCAGTCTCTCTGTCTGTCTCTCTGTCTGTCTGTCTCTGTCTGTCTCTCTGCCTGTCTGTCTCTCTGCCTGTCTCTCTGTCTGTCTCTCTGTCTGTCTCACAGTCTGTCTGTCTCTCTGCCTGTCTGTCTGTCTGTCTGTCTGTCTCTGTCTGTCTCTCTCTGTCTCTGTGTCTCTCTGCCTGTCTGTCTCTGCCTGTCTCTCTGTCTGTCTGTCTCTCTGTCTGTCTGTCTCTCTGTCTGCCTGCCTGTCAGTCTCTCTGTCTGTCTCTCTGTCTCTCTGCCTGTCTGTCTGTCTCTCTGCCTGTCTGTCTGTCTCTCTGTCTGTCTGTCTGTCTCTCTGTCTGTCTGTCTCTGCCTGTCTCTGTCTCTCTTCCTGTCTGTCTGTCTCTCTGCCTGTCATGATTCCAGTTTTACAACTTTGGTTTTATTTAGTTTTTTTTGTTCATCATTTCTATCAGCGATGATCCAGAGGAGGAAGTACTCCGATCCTTTAGTGCAGTAAAAGTACAGTGTTCCTGCAGTATCAGTGTGTGAGTACTCTGTAACTGTAGTTTTCAGGATTAAAGCCGTAAATGTTCTGCTGTTATTTCTGAGATCATCAGATGATTCTTCATCATCGTTCATGTTAAAGCAGGATTTTACTGTTGGAGCTTATTTTCAACTAGTTTATATCATCTGCTGATTCTGTTCTCCATCAATTGATCAATTGATTGATTGATTGATCACTGAGTGACACCTTCACAGCCAACAGTCCAAACAACATTTACATTCAAAGCAAAAAGCAGCAAATCTTCACATCTGAGAAGCAAAAATTACTTCAACCATTCATTTCCTGTCTATCAGCTGATCGATCAGTCCACTAGCCTACTACACCTTTGAGGTACTTGTACTTACTTGGCTATTTCCATTGTATGCTACTTTGGAGAAATATTGGGCTTTTTTCCACATTTTACTTCATAGTGAGTACAAAGTATCTGATAATACTCTAATACTTTTACTTCAGTAAGATTTGAATGCAGGACTTTCACTTGTAGAGGAGTATTTTCAGGGTGGTGTTAGTACTTTTACCTTACAGGATCTGAGTACTCAGAGAGACATGTAACCGTGTCTGATACTAACATACGTCTGTGTGAAGGACTGATGCTCAGTGTGCAGCAGAATCTTCTGTGGGGGGGGGGCACAGGAAATCACTGGCTTAAATAAAATGATTTAAAAATGCTTTTCATTATTAATAATAATAATAATGACCATCATTTCTTTTTCGTGGCTTCACTGTCAAACAGCACAGTTTACATGTTAAAGGTTGAAACCAACATCTCTCCAAACATTTCTGACTCTTTTAAATTCGATGTTTTCTTCACGAGTGTGAAAGATGCAAACAGCTGATCCCTGAGACGTCAACAGCTTCTACAGATCAGCTGTGCCTGAGGCGACGTCCTCCTGCCGTGTGTGTTGTTACACTGAGCTACAAATACTCCTCCTGCCACCTTCTGACGGCGAGAAGGGAGGTTGGAATAATCTGGCAGTTACAGAACAGAGATGATGGAGAACAGGAACATTTATTTCTTTTAACACAACAACATGTTGGAACAGTGACGGAGGAAGTTTAGAAGAAGAGTCCAGCAGTTGCTCAACTTCCTGTCTCCCCAACCTGACTCCAGGTGAGTCCTCCGGTCAGTCAGCTGTCAGTCGGCTCTCCAGAGCCTCAAACACAGAATGAGGATCCTGATCAGCATTAATGTGAACTGCATCTGGATACACACACTGCACACACACACACACACACAGTGAGGATGATGTCAGCCATGTTACTCAAACAGGGAAATAGTGCATTATTTGAGGACTATTTTCAGCAGCAGATGAATCCACATTGGTGCTCTGGGTTTTTGGGGGCAGCAGGACGTGAGTGTGGGATTGTTTCAGGGTGAAGATTTGAATCAGGTTCCGGATTTTGAGGGTTTTCACAGGTATAGCAGCACAAACGTGTGTGTGTGTACCTGCAAGGCAGCAGTGTGATTCCTGTACTCCCTCAGACTGTGTGTTACAGTGGGGGTGCTGTCCTCAGGTCTGGTCTTCAGTCGGTTCTGGACCTCGGAGCCCGGAGCCGGTCGAGTCACAGCGTGGAACCTGCAGGAGGAGACAGTGACGAGCGCATCATCTTGTTGCAGCTCTGTGACGTTTGGCTTCTTTGGAAACTGAACTAAAATAAAGTTGTGTGTGTTTGAACACAGTGTGGACAGACAGCGCTGCTCCACTGGATGTACCTCTTTCCACTGACGGGGTCTGTAGCTCTGAGGGTGATTCTCTGCAGACAGATATTATCCGTCAGCTCCAGGAAGAAAACTCTGAGAGGAGAGGCAAAGACAGACAGTGTCTTGAAGAGTTAAGGAGCAGCAGCAGTAACAGTAACAGTAGTAACAGTAGCAGTAACAGCAGCAGCAGCAGTAGCAGCAGCACTAACAGTAGCAGTAGTAACAGTAACAGTAACAGTGACAGTAGTAACAGTAGCAGCAGCAGCAGTACCTGTTGGGCTGGTGCTGGGACTCCTGCAGACTCTTGGCTTGCTGCACATCGGAGGGGAAGCCATGAAGAATCCAGCCTCTGCAGCTGCAGTCCTCTCGGCCCAGACGTTCCTCCAGAACCTGCAGAACCAGGGAGTCTGGAACTGCAGGGTTGAAATCAAAACAACGTGTAAATATGGGTTAACAGCCTCATTTTGACTTACAACAGTGAATCAAAGTGTCTGCTGTGTGTGTGGTTACCTGGCCTTCCATCAGCCATCAGGTACGGTTGGATCTCTTCTCCTAGAGCTGAACCCTCAGCTGCTACAGCCCTCAACAGCTGACCACAACACACTGACAGACAGGCAGACACGATGTGTTAAAATAAGAGAACTCGGAGGCGTCATCATGGTGGGTTTGCTGTTGGAGCAGCTGCTAACAGCTCCGTCTGTGTTTCCGTCTGTTGACGCTCAACTAAGTTTTGTTAAAAGTTCAAATGGTCAGAACATGTTACTTCTTCTGCAGGTTCTCCTGGAAAACGTGGTTAAAGTGTCATCGTTTACAGGCCGGTTTACCTCCAACCTGACCCCTCTTGTTAACGTACCATCCACCATCTTGTATTTCTCTGACAGCAGTCTGGCCTGATGACTCTTCCCTGCCCCCGTTGGACCCAACAGGAGGATTCTGGGAGTTCTGGAGCGGTGACGAGTCCGGACGAAAGCCAGCACTGAGACACACACACACACAGTATAGTATTCCAAACTAAATGACTGACAGCGTGTTAGAAATCATAGGATCTTGTTGAACTCGTGACAGTGATCTGAAGGTGAACCCCAGAATACTGCATGATGAAGATACTGTCACAGCATCACAGTCCTGAGGTCAGTTACAGCCAGCACAACATGTCTGCACCTTGCTGGTAGACGTCAGTGTGCGGCTGGTCAGCGCTGATGGTCTTCAGGACACGTCGATAGGCTGAGATCAGACCTGTGACCTCACAGCGGTAATGCTGCAGCTCAGCCAATCGCTGTTCCTCTGACAGGCTCCGCCCCCGCTCCAGACGCTCAGCGACTGTGTCATCCGCCGGCCAAATGAAGGTCTGATGGTACACGTCTGCAGACAGGAAGTGATGTCATGAGTAGCGTCTCCTGTTAGCAAGTTCTGATTGGACTCCTTCAGTGGATTCGTGGACCTGCACTAATCTTAGTGACTGTTTGTTCCCTACAGCTGCTCTGTGCTGCAGACTACACTGAGGCAGAGCGCGGGATCAGTTCAACTTAAGCATCTGAAGCAACATGAGAGCTTACGGAGCCGATTCCCATGATGCACCAGCAGGTCTCCGTGTGAAAGGCCTTCATGTGTGCTGAACTGAAGTGGACTCACCTCCTGTCAGCGGGTCCACCAGTTTCCCCTGACTCCTCGCCAACAACACATCATCAGGAGCGCCCAGCATCACTGCACACACACACTCCCTTCAGTGACAGAACATGCAGTATATTCACACACCTGAACTCTGATATTTTGTTCTCACCGACGTGTTCGGGGATGATTCCGGCCTGCTGGAGACTCAGAGCCTGCAGACGGGTCCGAGGGATTCCTGCCAACACCCAGCCCTGTATCTCACACACACATTTTGTTTGCTTTTGTTTTCTGAGAAACTGAACATCACGAAACATTGAAATCACCACAACACTTAGTTTGAATTGTGGGCATATTGACAAAATCACAGTGAACTCCTGAAACCTCTTCAAGGCCTCACAGAACCTCCTCAAGGACCCCTGGAACTACGTTAAGGTCCTGGAAGACTAAGTGCTGCAGCGTGAGATGAAAGTGATCTCTGCTGTCTGACTGAAGACTTCTACATGAAACCACTGCAGGCAGCAGGAATCCCTCAGTGCTGCCTGCCAGGCTGAATAAAGACCACTGGCTGACTGGCTGAATGAACAGACTCACAGCATCCACAGGGAAGAGGTCAAAGGTCATGGAGCGAACACAGACCCCCCCCCCCGCCATACAACCACCGGTTATATGAAGGAGCACTATGCTTCACATGAACACTTTCAGACGAGGTCGGACCATGTGACCGGAACCTCGTAGAAGTTCAGGTCACATGGTCACAACGCCGTCATCTCCATGACAACTGCATCTGCTGAGCAAGACCATGGGATTAGGCTGAAAGCTGTTGACACAACAAATAAGTGGACCTTGTGTTGGGAAGCTTTTATTTGAGGGAGAATTAGAGACAGACAGAGAGACGCAAAGTATTTTACTGTGACAGGAGGAGGCGGGGCCTGATGGGAGCTGTCAATCATCTTCTCCTCAAAGATAAAGACCTCATCACACACACACACACACACACACACACACACACACACACACACACACACAGACAGAGTCCCTGGTGTGTGTGTGATGAGTTTAGCCTGAAGCCAGAAACAGCCATTAGCAGATTAAAGTAGCTGTTGATATCACTCAGACAGACAGACAGACAGACAGACTGAAGATGAGCATGAAGGAACAAAGGTAGCAGAAGGAGCCAATCACAGCGCAGAAGGAGGATGTGAGGATGGTGGTCTGATGGTTCTGATCCGACGTGGTTCGTCTCCTGAAGCTGATTTAAACATTCAACAACAAACTGAGCTCTGAGCCGGAGATCTCTCCTGGTACCGGATCTCTATTTGATGCTGCTCATTATTCTCCTCTGAACTCTGCGTGTGATTTAATACTTTACACTTTGCCATCTGATCACAATCGGGCTGCATGTACATCAGGGTCGGCTCGGCTCCAGGGGTCCAGGAGGAGGCGCTAGTGCACCTGCAGCGGTTAGTGATAACAGCTATCCTTCAACTAACACAAACGCACGGACGACTCTCCTGCAATGACTCCTTCATCGAGGCCCAGTGAGCACTTGAACCTCCGAACACTAGAATTACTTAAGACACCTCGAGCCCTCAGTCATCACTAGAACCTCCTATAGACCCACTAGAAACACTCAAAGAACCCTAGAACCTCCTCAGTGACCACAAACATCTAAGAAAAGGCTAAAACCACCTAATAGACCACTAGACCTTTCTCAGTGGCTGCTAACACCTGCTAACAGCACATGAAACCAGGATTGAGTTGTCAGCCATCTGTATGTTTTACAGTGTAACAGCAGAGCCGATAGTGTGAAGACATCAATCAGACTGATAAGTGCAGTTGTGAGCTTCAGTTTGTGTTGCTGCTGTTGTTGTGTGAGTGTCGGTGACAGCAGCTTCACGTTCTGTGGTTCTGCTGAAGTGATCAGAGAGCAGCTCTCAGAGTCCTGACAGGAAACAGGACGTGATGCTAACGAGGAGCAGCAGCGAGGACGAGCCAGCGAGGACGATGTGACAGCGGCACGTCTGTCTGATCACCTGCTCTCTGGGGAAACACGCTGCTCGGCCTGCTGGGAATCGTAGTACAACTCGACGGCGACCAGAGTGCTAATTATTATCATCACAGCATCACAGCTGATCAGATAATAATAATCTCAGAGTAACAGTGTGAAGGTCCATCAGATACAGTCATGACACTGTGACACCACGTCGCCTCGTCCTCCGCCGAACACAGCTGAGCGCAGAGTCCTTACCCTGCTGAAGCAGTCGACCTCGTTCAGTCTCTGTTGAATCAGTCTGACCAGCAGCTCAGCAGGAAGCTCCTGAACACACACACAGTTACAGGTCACATGACGCCGTGCGAAACAGCTGTGGGTCAAAGGGAAGGGTTTCTTGTGTCAAAGTCAAAGATGTCTTTATTATCCCAAGGGTCAGCAGTGGCAGCCCAGGCAACAACACAAACAACAACAACACAACCAGCAATCACATGACACTATTTAAAAAGCCAGTGGCAGCAGGAACACACTTTTTAAGCCTATTTGTCCTGCACCTTGGCAAACTGTATCTGCAGTGTGTGTGTCTCATTGATCAGTGATGATGGGAAGCTGGTGAGGGATCATGGTTGTGACCTTGCACTAGTGACTCCTGCTGGTTGACTGAAGCTCCTGGGTCGAGGGTGTGGGGGGTCTGCAGACTAGCTAGCTACACTACGTAAAACCCAACCCAGATCCATGCAGAACCTCCGTGAGCCGGATGCTGAGCTGCTGACCTGGAGGTCAGAGGTCACCTGCTTTCATCCAGCTCATCACAGAAACAGAACAACGTGTGTGTGTTTGTGTGTGTACCTGCTCTGTGAGTGTGTATTGGCGTGCCAGTGCGCTCAGCTCTGATTGGTCCTGCAGCAAACTGTCTGTGGTCACATGAACAGCTCTCAGCTCGGAACTCAGCTTTCTGGCCTGAAGGACGACAACAACCACCACAGAAGAAGAAGCTCGTTCACTCTGGATTCTTCCTGGTTGGTGGGAGTTAATGTTAAACACACTCGACACTGATGATACTCACCACCGTGTGTTTCCCAACAGCTGGAGGACCGAGCAGCAGCACCCTGGGAACTGACAGACAGACAGGCAGAGAGAGAGACAGACAGACAGACGGGCAGGCAGAGAGAGACAGGCAGACAGACAGACAGACAGACAGACAGACAGAGAGAGAGACAGACAGACAGGCAGAGAGAGACAGGCAGACAGGCAGGCAGAGAGAGAGAGAGAGAGAGACAGACAGGCAGGCAGACAGGCAGAGAGAGAGACAGACAGAGAGAGAGACAGACAGACAGGCAGGCAGACAGTTGTTTTTATTTCACACTTGCTTTGGCACTTTAAACTGGCCAATAAAAATATGAACCAGAAATAATAATAATACTTTTACATTTTAAACACAATAGTGAAGAATAAGTGAAGTTGGTTTGTGGACACATGCAGGACAGGAGAGACTGTCATCAGTGATCAGAAATCTTCTTTGCAAAGGTGAATTTAAATCTTTAGGTCCAAATGTGAGTTAATTAGTGACAGAGCGGCTGCAGAGTCACAGCTCCCTCTAGTGGCTGCAGACACTCATCAGTGTCCTCTGTGATAACTGATCTGACTGTTTCACATGTAAACACACATTTCAGCTGTAACACAGCACACCGTCAGAGTCTGACCCTGATCTGAGCTGCTCACTTACCGTCCACACTGTCCCGCTGCAGCAGACTGATCAGGTAGCAGATGGGATCTTTCGGCTGATCGATCACCAGACTGGACAGCAAGCTCTGAAACACACACAGCCTCCTGTAGTCCAGCTGGTCTGTAGCTGTGTTCACACAGATCACACCTCCTTTACCTGCATCAGCTGGAAGATGTTGTGTTTGTCAGCGTAGACGGACATCTGAGGAGGAATCCTCAAAGGCTTCACTGTCTCATCCATCAGGACCACGTGGACCAGGACCAGGAGATCTAGGAGGCCCAGGACAACCAGTTAAAAAACTTAATATTTAAAGGCTGATTGTGGTATTTCTAGCCTCATATATATTTATGTATATTTCGATTTGGCCAACAAACAGTGTTTCTCCATCCTATAATATCATGTTATTATTCCTTCAGACATCAGTCAGACCTCCTCCAACACTGAAGATTCCCTCAGCATGGATACACAGCAGTGCTA
>JAVQJF010083628.1:0-14266 GCA_036023855.1 Gadopsis marmoratus | reverse complement strand
TGCTCAGCAAATCAAGGGGGCGTGCCACGACGCCTGTCACTCACTTAACACGAATATGATTGGAAGCTGAGGCCGCTGCATTTGGGCTGTAAAAAATAAGCCCATTTCAATATATCCTGCGTTTTTCTTGTGACTATTTGGTTCTGTTGCTCCTCTAGGTCCCACCAAAATTGAAGACGATTTGTTTTAGGGTTTATTACAATCCTTTTATCATATTTATTGTAAAGGATAGGGAGGGCTGAGCCCTGCTAGCCCATTGATACCAGCCATCCCTGCTGATTAGTGCAGCAGTAAGTAGACCATACATGATCAAAAATAATATGCACAAGTAATCAGAAAATTATTTTGAAAGTAACCATCCAACACTCATTTTAGGTTTGCTTTCCAATTCTGGGCAGATTCATACATTTTTACATTCACTCTACAATTTACAATCTACAATTTTTTACACATTACAAATTGAAAAAAAGAATTACTCCAATGAAATTATTTTTGTGTACAGGGTTTCTATGTTTTATGTTGCTGCTTTCACTACAAAGTGAAAATAGTAAGCTGTATGTTGTGACTGCCTGGCTTGTAAATGTGCGAAGCTGGGAGTATGTTTGTGTTGATGTTAGAATCAGGGAAGAGTTGCTGATCAATACCAGAGCCTTACTATTTGGCCAGAAGCTTCTGACTTTCCAGCTTGAACCTGTGGTGGAATAAAAACTCAGACTTGCATGCCAGGGTAGGAGAAGACAAGTTCTATCAATGTTGATGCTCAATAAAGACAATTGATTATATAATGTGGTCTGTTGACACTGAAAGTAACCTGTGCTCTCTCTCTCTCTCTCTATATATATATATCCTATAAAATGCTGGAACAACTTCATATTATAAGAACAGTCATTCTGCACGCAAGGTATTCCTCCACTTTGTTCGATAACTGTCCCTGCAGACAACTCGTTCTCTATCATATTAAATGTAAGCCCACATTGATCAAACCTGTTTCCCCATTTGTTTGCCAAATCAAGGCCTAAAGGCGTCTTCAGACTTTATTGGTTTACAGCAGTTATTTTGAACCCTGGAACACTGGTTTGAGCAGTAGGGACCGCTCAAACCAATGGTCCAGAGGCTATGTGGAGGGCCTGGTTCCTCTTTAGGTTTCCAAACCAGCCTTGAGCTTCGTCTGGAGCGAGAACATGATCTGACTAGCTACAGGAAGTATAATCAATATACAGTACCGTAGAAACACATACCATCACATAGTATTACTGCCTTGTAAAACCAATATCAAAGCAGAAAAGAAAGTTTGAAATGCAACATAATACATAAAAATCACCTATCATTCAGGCGGAACATATAGTTAGCCCAAAAAAATGGTCTATTATTGATTGCATCGCTTAAATCTCAAACATACCAACGTGTGCACACACATACTCTCATATGCACACATACCACCTCTGTGCTGCCCATACAGTTCTATCTTGGAGGCAGTGCAACGCTGGGCCTAATTGTGTCTTGGAGCTACTGTGCTGCTCATCTCTGGAGATCTCATTAGAAGATCCACAAGCTGTTCAGGCACGTACCCGCTCTCTTCACTCTCTCATCCCATCAGCTTGTACATTATAACTGTCTGAAATCTCCATCGCCCCTCTGCAGTATTGACAGTATAAAGCAATTATTGTTGATTAGGAAATTGCACTGTGCACCTAAAGAGAGATGCACAGAGACAAACAGATAAACGGCTCTGCGAGGTGTTTGATCTTGCCACTAGCTGTCAGTAGCCAGTGTGTAGTTAGTAGCTCTGATCCAAGCCATGAGAGAGCAGTGCGGGGTTCAAAGTCTTCAGAAAGTTTTGTCCATTTGACAGCAGATATGGCTGGTGAAGTGCCTAAAACATTGCCTTTTTTCACAATCCTTCTCGGCTGTCAGGCTCTCAAACTGTTTTCCCCCCATCTCTATTTTCAAATCCCCAGGTACATCTCAAGGAATAATTCATGAATATTATCAAGTGTGTATATATAAGATATATATAAGTATATTATTATTTTTATTATTATTATGATAATAATAATAATGACAATATTCAAATTACACTTTGATTGCTGAAGAGGAAAAAAGTGAACTTTGTTTAACATTTACTGTTAAAATATAGGTATTTAACTAAGGCCACATAATTATTGTAATTTGAATGTTGTCATTATTATTATTATTATCATTATTTATGGATCATACCAGTTGCTTTTTGTGTACTTGCCAAATTAACATCAACCCAAACAAAGTATTACTACAAAAAGTATTACTACTACGGAACTCCAGCTGTAGTAAATTAATATGCCCGGATCCTGATTCCGCAAGAAGACTACTAATATACTAATATTTATATAGATGTTTATACAGGCCAAGCTGTTAAAGGAATAGTTCTGGGAAATGCGGTTATTTGCTCTCTTTTTGAGAATGATGTGAAAAATACAATAATCTAGTATGGACCTGGAACTGGGAAGCAATAAGCTTAGTTTAGCTTAGCATAAACACTGGAAGCAGGGGGGGTAAGCCTGGCTCTAAAGTTCCAAAACACATCTACCAACATGTCTAAAACAGTAAAGTTGTGGTTTTATATGTAGTGACAAGCTGTAACTATTTCTTGACACTATATAAAATAGTGGTAGCTGGATGGATAAACTGTTGTTGTCAAGTAATAATTACACAACGTAACTTTCTCTAAAACCACAAATTATTACATCATTTTTTTTATAAGCAGGGCTTGCTGAATTTCCAGTCTTTATGCTAAGCTAAGTGTCTCCCAGGTCCAGACCTAGTATTTAATGCACCGACAAAGAATATTATCTTTTCATCTAACTTTATAAGAAATATGACATAAGTGTATTTCCCAAAAGGTTTCTAACAGAATGAACAATTTCGTTTTCCTGCTATAGCACGTACACTGAAATATTTCAGCAGAGGCATCAGTAAAGATGAGGCAACAAGTGGGGATTCAATATCTTCCTCATGGACACTTAAAAAGAGATGTGGATCAAACCTGAGACCACCGTGTTACATAAATCTAACGCCAAACAAGTAGTAGTGGTAGTATTCTTTTACATACCCATTTTGTGTGTGTGTAAATGGCACACTGTTAAATGGGAAAAAATATGACAAAGAGAAATGTTTCCTATTATGTCAGCCCAGAATGAGAGTGAACACTGGTCGTCTTGGATGGGGACTATTAAAGAGGTGAAATATTGAATAGAGAATTTTATCACAGGAAGGGCTCATAAACTGTATGACATTAATCTGTGCAGGAATGACCCACTCACAGTCCCTATAAAGTCTGGCTGTTATCCAGACCATAGGAAAATATGAGATTTTTTTAAATAATCCCCATTGATGGATTTGAGTAGAAGGTCATTTTGATTCTGTTAGATAAAAAATCAACGGGGATGTCCTTCTTCTGTTTTGTTTTTAAAGAACTGAAAGAACTTGTGATTTTGATGAAAAAGGTTGTAAATATGTAATAAAGATAACATCTGCATTGCACCTATGCATGCAATTTTCTATAGGATGAATCTATATTTATATCTTATATTGTCTAGAGGTTTGTGTGTTTGCCCCTCAAACTTATGCTCATTAAAACTTTTTCACTTTTTCTCTTATTGAGCTGACTATCTGTCCAGATCTCTGTGCTTTCCAAACAGGGCAGTAATTGCTGTCAGTTTCTCTGCAGATAAATAACACTCTGCTATAGTTATGAATATAAGTGCAAACAGTATCCATTTGTGGCAGTCTGGGGAATTAGCATCAGTTTGGTCTCACAATGGAAATGCTGCCTTTTGCAACACTTCTATCAGATGCTGTTGAAATCAAACCCATCAACCCCCACCCACCCACAGGCGTTTGAATAATGAAGTCACCTCTGCCTCTTGGCTACAGCCCAGGAGTTAAAAGAGTATTGTCAGTATCACAATGAGAAAGAACGAGGGTCCCCTGCTCATGAGACGGATGTGGCGTCCTTGCCCATCTAACCCTCAGCGCCACTTCCCGCCTCCAGTTCCCTGTTACACACTCCTTTCCCCAACCCTCCACCAGCCCATCACTCACTGTCACGCTGTCACCCAATCTAAAGGGAAAATGAAATCTTTAACGCAGACTAACCTTTCCATTCACCTGCTGCTATTGTCTGACGCTCAGCATGCAGCGCTAAATCACACATGCACACAATGTGCACACGCAACTGTTACACTATACATGTGACACACTAACCTTAATGCCTAACTTTAATCCATAACCTTAACTTTGAATGATAATCCACCAAGAATGTATGCCTTCAGTATTAAGCTGTCACTCACGCTTTGCTCCTTCACACAGAATGGAGAGATGGTCATCTGTAGACAGGCAAAGTACTACATTTTAAGTCCACTACCCTGCTTCAACAGTAACTTTAAGCATAGATTCAAATAATTATTAGAGTACATTTGTTCCTTTGGCCACACAAACCACTTAATGTAAACACAGCTGTAGCTCTCAGTCTCTGCTATCTGCACCACGCGTCCTTGGAGCCTGCTGTATATCGACTTGACAGGTGAACCTCTGTGGCACAGAGCTGTAACCCACTGAATTCATTCTTTTTATCAGGCGGGGTAACATTATTCTGCAGGTGTTAAGTATATAACCCATATTTCTAGAGTAATAATTTCAGGCTATTTTGTGACATGGGGGGCTGAGAGACATTGCACTGCCGGAGTGTTTGTAAACCTTGTCGCAGACCAGAATAAGATATTACCTTGAGAGGGCTGGAGCGGTCTTTGTTTAGAGGACACACAGATGATGCATTGCTTATATGAAATGATTCGAGGCAAAGAAGCATGACGTAGTGGCAAGTGCAAGCAATCTCTCAGGGTAAACCAGCTGGAAACCAAATTAAAATGGGCCTTTGGAACATGCAGGTTGGATAGCATGGCTAACCCCAGTAAAAAGGCCTTTTCACTTTTCATTGCCTCCTGAAATGCTCAGTATATCTGGGCTTGAGGATAGCGGAGAAATAGATTGGACACAGAAGGAAGCCTCTTGTGAACTCAACAAATGTGTTCAGTGCTTTCAGGATAGACAGCACTTTTAGCTTACACCCTGCTCTATATGATATCTCTGTTAAAGGGAAAAGAAGTCGAGGTTTCACATCTTCTCACCCCCCAAATAAGAAATATGTGCATTGCTGTTAAAACTTTAATTATTTAGCTTACTGGTAAAATTGCATCTTCATTCTAACATATGTATTGTTGCTTAGCTTACATACGTATCGATTCGAACATTGCACACTGATAGCATCCAGCAGGGGAAATACTACCCAGTGCATGCACAAGTCATGAACAAGTATGTTTTAACAATGTTAAATGTTAATGTTCTCCTTGCCCTTGGAAGAAATACTGGGCTACTACTGTAGGTAGTAATCTAGTTGCATGCTAAGGGTTGCAGTTTACATTAAAGCAGACAAACACACTCTTGTATATTTTACTTATACTTTGCTCTTGTGTTTTTGAAAACAGAATATAACACCAGTACAGAATCTTCCAATGATGGTGTAAGAAATGTATTACACTGTATGTCAATAAGTAAATGTAGAGGTTGCTGGTATAACCTGCTGGACATTACTGCCTGCCGTACCTCCTCCAGTGCCCATCGGTCAGCTGCAGGGTCGTCAGCCAGGAACCACCATTCAACGTTTCGTTCCTTTAATCCTGGGATCCTGGTGGCGGACGTCTCCCTGCGACCCCCTGCAGCTGGCATCTGGGGTATGTGTTTGTTCCCCAACACTTGTCCTCCTCAGCCACAGCCAAAAGGTGCCCTTCTCCGCCTCCTCTATCAGTTTTTTCATTGCCTCCTTCAGCTTTCCTCCTGTCACTCCTGCATCCCTCAGCAGACATGTTGCTGACAGCTCCACACATCCGTAGCATCCGCTTCTACTGGGTAGATGATCGTCCAGCCAGCCTCCCTACACTCAGCAGCTGAGTACTTCGTCTTTTGCTTGAAGGCAGCCCCAATCCCCTCCTCCAATGGTGCCGTGAGCTCAATGAGGAGTACAGCTTTTGCCTTGGTGGATACACTGTGGCATGGCAGAGAGACACGGAGGTAATCTCACTGGGCAACTGAAGCTGCCTGCCGAGATTGACCCTCGTGTTCCGCTCCTGGTCGGAGGAAAAGAGCCTTGATATTTCTCTTGGCCTGGTGCTTCATTACTAAACAAATATATACATTTCCTGAACACGTTTCGATATTTAAGTTAAAAGCGCGTCAAACGACACAAGTCATTCTTCCTAAACTGCAACATTTGTTGCCGGACATGACAAACAGTGAGCAAGTACACAGGTTTCATTCTGAGTATAATAATTGGAAAGCTTTCAGTGCTTTCTGAAGACCTGTTATCCAGTGGGCAGGTTGAAACAATCACAGTACACAGGGCCAGATACCTGATGTAGGCTTGAGGTGGTTGTAAGTGCAGGAAAAACACAAGCGATTGTACTGGAGCTGTTAGCAACTGGCTTGACAACAGTACAAAAGAAAATGCGTAGTTTTTATGTAACACACTGCAAAGTACACGCTGGGAGCAAAAGTCAACACTGAATACTTTGAATTGATGACAGAAATCATATAAGCACTTCGGAAGAGAAAGACGGAAAGGCAGCTCATCATAAAAATGATTTTATTATCCTAATTGTTATCAGAGGACGGATATCAATTTTTCACTTTTTACAATATATTACTATCATTAGAATGTTTTATACATTGTTTTATATATTAATAATTTTCAAAGAATTTTGTACATGCTTTTGGGAACATTCCCTGGTCAGATTAAGCAGAAAAATGAGAAAAAAGGCACATGATTGCTCCTGTCCACTGGGAGCAATACAGTCCAAAGAAACAAAGAACTGTAGAGGTTTGTGTGAGTGCAGGTGAAATACCTCCCTGTCAGATGATGGGCAGCCCCTTTGAAGCCCATTACATGTCTTGCCAGGGCACCACAATACTGTATGTCCAAAGCAATTTTCCAAATCACAGCCCAATATAATCACCTTGATGTAGCAAGTGACAGCAATCCTATCTTTTGATTTGCTCAGTTGCACTCAGAAAACAAACAAAAAACACACACACACTCTTTTTCATCTCCAGAGATCTGAAAAGAATTACTAGGATCCTGAACCACCTTCAGGGGCTGCACTAAGGTGTCTTGTTACTCTGTTCTATACATGTGGCTGAATGTCAGAAATGTGGGCCATTTCTAACAGTCCAGCTTGCCGTAAGGTCTCTGTGAATGCGCAGCTCAGTGGAACACATGAATTGATCATATTCTTCTTTAAGACTCAGTGTTGGAAAGCTCTGTGGCCTGAGGGAAGCTCAGTGTGCAGTGCAGTCTGTAGTGTGAAATACCACACACTAGCACCACCAGTCCCCACTCCTCTCTGAACTGTCCACAGTTTGAGATCCAACTGCGACTTGAAACACTGCCCAAACTGTCTAGGAGGTTGTTCTCTGGCTTCAGTGCCTAGGATGCTTAATCCAGTTTCGTATCATCCACTTCTGACCAGAGCATCTCTGGACCACCAGACGAAGGCCAAAGTTGGCATCTTTAGACATTTCTACCTCCAAGCATCTCCCAGTGTCCCTGCTGATGATTGGACCATTCTGCAACAAACCCACATGAAAATGTCACCAAATTTGTACAATAACCATAAGAAAAACAGATGGCTGCAACAGTCAGAGTCAGAATAACTCCCATATTCTAATGCCTGTCGTTATTAGGCATTCAGTAACATGTGCGTCACTGTCTTATAATTACATCTGGTGTGTGTGAAGTGTTGCACTGTTGAAGATCAATGCCAAAAGTTCACATCATGCATTTTCTTTTTACCTGTGTAAAGTCCCAAAGCCTCTGGGAACTCCTTGAAACAGCTTCACATTTTTTCAGCCTAGGAGTTCGTCCTCTGCCATCATCAACAAGGCATTTTGTGTCAGGCAGGAAGGTGGTCGACCCCAGGGGTCCTAGCTGGAGAAGCCCCTCGGTAGAGTAGCGGGCGAGCTGCAGCACAGAGATAACCAATGTGTTACACTGCTGGACTCAAATACTGTAGCATGAATCATGGCTTCAAAAAACAAACACTCGACTTTTCAGAGAGCACCTCAACACCCGTGGAAACGACGAACGGTAAATGAACCGAATGTGGTTTGCAGTGCTGCTGTTTAGCTGCTCCGTCCTACAAAGACAGACAGCAGTGACTACAGAGTGAAGGCAGTGAAGGTCATGGGGGAGAAAAGTGTTTGAAGATTTCAGGCCATTTGGCAGACTGCGTTACAGATAGAAAGATTGTAATGCTTTCATTTTACACAAAACGTAACTGCCATAGAATCTACATAATACATGGAAAATGCAGATGCTGCACTCTGTCTTTGGATAATCCTCGCCTATAGCCAGGGGAAAATGCAGTATCTACCATCAACATGTGTGCCTTCAGCTTCCTTGGCTATTTCAAGAAAAGAATCTTTGTTTTGATTATTTACAGCCCATATCTTAGAGGAAGTGTCTGTACTCTACTCTCTCTACTATAAGTATTTGTATTTATATTGAAATCAATGCAGATGGCTATATATTTACATTGCAATAAATTTAAATGTGTTATTTAAAGGTATCTTAACCACAGCATATTGTATGAATTCCACTAATGCCATAGGCTAAAATGGCAGCTACTTAGCTAGTTACCCTTAGCAGGTTTATAAAATGAGTTTTTTTTCATTAAAGGTGAGGAAAAAAGAAATCGATTAGGAAATTTAATTTTAGCTGTGGCTATCTCACCAGCTAGCTTTCACTAGTTGATACACATCTCTCTCGTGCAGTAGCCTAAGTGCAATTTAAACAATTGTTTTCACAGAAATGATTAATTTCTATATAATATTTTTCATATGGTCAAAAGTTAGATTCAGGTCTTAACTCACTTTGACTAAACATGTTGTTACTGTGTTTTGTCTTGATTATATATTTTAGACAGGGAAACGTCAAAGATCCAATAATGCAAGACTATATTTCAGTGTACAGCACCGCACGGAAACCACAGTGTAGGCTACATTTTATTAATGCTACAATATTTCCCCAAACCAAAACTTGATCCCTCACTGTTTAATCCTGCACATGAAAGGATCTGTGACGATAAGCGTCTATTACGTAATGATAAAGCAGAGATAACATTTCTTATTTATGGGAGTGATTCTCTCTGAAAAATGAGATGCCAACGATAGGGAGGCCTTTAATATGACAGCAGCCGCCGGTTTGAGGAGAACACACATACATGACTGTCCTGAATACACACACACACACACACACACACACACACCTACACACACACACACACACACACACACACACACACACACACACCAGCTATGTTGTGTTATTCACAGTTCTGGAAGAATCAGTGTAACAGAATGCCTCTGAATCCAGACTGCTGAAAAGCTGACTTATGAATAATGTGTCTTCCAATGCTTTATTGATGCAAAAATGTGACATATCATTTTCTGTCTCAATGTGATTTTTCTCAGAAAATCTTTAAGCACAGATTTTCTGTGGGCTTGACTAAGAAAATTAGATGGCATTTAAGCATATTTTTGTCCCCATTACAAAGCAGGGCCTTTGACTACCATCTCTACAAACCTGCAAAGAAAATATGTTGAGGCTTCAAAAGTAATTGTATGAAAACCTGTTACTCTGGTCATAAACTGATAGATCCCATACAAGTACTTTGTCAATCATTTTTAGCGAGTAAAAATCTCTCCAAACTGATCCTACTGCAACTTGTCTGCATGGATGGAGAACCCAGAGCTGCAATAAGTGGCTGCGTGGGCTCCTTGTGGTTTTTAATCCAATGTTCTGCCCTAAACAGCCACTCGGAACAAATATGAAAACAATGAAGCACCACTTTGTGTGTCACTCAAGGTTCACTGGAGCTGGTTGGGCTGTTCATAAGGATGCTGATACACAAAATTCTATGGACTAAGCAACGTCATACATTTACATAAACATTTTTCAAACTCTCAGTCTGATGCAAGACACATAATGCTGCGAAATTGTGCTATTTGCCAAAGGTCATTAGTACAGGCAGTTTGATTAAGAGTTCTTCATGGAAGTGTGTGTTGCTTTCTTGTGTCTTTTGGGGTTATAACTCTCTAAGCAGATTTATCCATGGTGTAAACTATGACTAGGCACAAGGAAAACCCCATATAATCCCAACTAATACCTGTTTACAGCTCAGTCTGGCAGCCTTTTATTCACTAATACATTTAAAATGGAACCATGACAAATAATTAACGCAAGGAAATGATTCTGCCAAGCCAATTAACCTGTGCCTCATGTAGGAATATTAGACACTCCATTGCCTTCTTGCCATCGTGAAAGTTTGCAGCCTCGTTTTGGAGGTCAAGCTAATCACAAGTTTCTTAATTAGCTCATTAAGGGTGCAACGCTGTAATAATGTAAATATAAGATGGAGTGTTTGTACATTGCAATGGGTTGTAATCTCCACATTTCTACCTTTCCTGTACCTTGCTCCACCAGGAAGTTATGAGGAAGTTGATGGCACAGATTATGGGGACTCAACAATGGGCCTAGCATATGTTCTCTCCATACGGGACTACGGTATAGCATGGGAATTTTAGTGAGCTTCCAACCTATACATAAACCTCTGAATGGGAGGCTTAAGAGGCCCCACAGCATAAGCAGTGCAGAGGATGTCCATCAGCACCATGCACACCCAAGTGTGCTACAGAAAACTGGGATTCTTTGTGGGAGGAAACCCAGGAAGTGATATTTTGAATCTGAGGGCCCAATTTCTGTTGCAGTGCAGAGACCAGCGCAAACAGTTCTCCGACTGTGCAGCAATAATAGTATATTGCTTCAAATGTAAATAAACTGCTTTAATTAAACACTCTTTTAATGTGGTTAAAGCAGATCTATAAATTAATGTGGTTGATTCTGTCTTCCTCTGTTTAGAGAAGTGACGTGCCAGAGTGCAGTCCACTGTGTTTACCTTTATTAAATGACACCGGGCTGCTAGAAAATAACCACATACACCTCTGGACACATCAGACTGGTTGTTTCCATGGCTCAATAATCCTGTCTCTGCCTCCTTTCAAACCTTTTTAAGCAATTTTGCCATTTCATGTTTTAAAAGACTACTGCTTGGTGTGTGTGTGTGTGTGTGTGTGTGTGTGTGCACGCGCGTGTGTGCGTGTATGTGTGTGCATGTGTGAGTTGCGCAATGATGGAGGCTTTGTAGCTCCTCCACCACGCTTTCAATGTATTACACTGTTGGACAAAGGTGAGAATTTATCTATGATTTAGATTTCCACTGGGAGCACCAGGAGAACGACTCATTCATCAGCAGCACAATAAAGATTTATTCTGGCCAATTATATATTTTTTTCAGAAGTAAAAAAAGGAATGATTAAAAAAAGAAATCACAGTGTCCCACAAAATTATATTCGGCCCGTTCACAGTAATGTCGGTCATCACTATTCCCCTGGGGATCAGGATTAAAAGAGTCTGTAAGCTTTACATTACTGGACCCCACTGAGCTCTCAATGCAGAAGAAAATAATTATAATATTATCATTATTATAATATTCCCTCACATGACACATAACAGAACATGTCACTTACCAGCAAGAGAAGTGGTTAGGAAAGGTGGGGAAAAGGATGCATAAATAGCATTTGCATGATTTGTCTTAAGATCACCTTTTGTTTCACAGCACAAACAGAAAATAACCACAAAAACAGGACAACCTGTGAGTAGCCCAGTTTTCCAGTGTTTCCTACTGAGCAGCTCAAATAGAGCTGTTGGTGACGCCTTGCTCGACTGTACTTTGTAAGCTAGTACAGTTACAACACTGTCTGTACAACCTTGGACATTTTGCCTCGCTCGACCGAGGAGCAATTTCCAAATACAGCATACATGCTGACATCCCTCTGCGTTCTGTAATTTGTCCTTTGCATTGCCTGCGTTGTAAAGCAGTATGTCCATGACAGGTTCCATTTTGTTGTATCAAAAGGAAAAAACACATTGCTCTTCCTGTTGGCTGTTATGAAAGCCTGAATAATGAATTAATTAATTTATAGAGACTACTGGAGATTGTTATGTTTAGTTTGTGTTTTTAGCTTGAGTCTTGCTAAAATAACTTAAATGACACACAAATAATGAAAATGAAGGGGCAGTATATAAAATAAATATAATATAAAATAAATATTAATATTAATAAATATAAATAATATAAATTCACATATGCTTTGGCAGACTTTAAGTAAGATGTCATTTTAACTGAATGAGGAAAAGAGGCCACTAAGTTAGGAGCCCCTGTATATGACTTTAAATGGACATCTGCTGCTCATCCAGAATGCAGGACAACTTACACCTTTATGATTATTTTACGTGTAGTTTGGTGACCATGAGGTGTGCCCATGAGATCCACCTAACACCTTGTGGGTGTATGGGGCCTTTAAAACTGACAGTAAACCCACGTCTTGTTAGTTCTCCATCCATGAGTATCCTGACCTGTCATACTGCACATCTTTGGCAGTTAATTGCTATGTCGCTCCCAAATGTAGATTTACAATTCACCGTATTTACAATTTATTGCAACTACTTCACTGGTGATTTGCGGTATCATATTATAATCTGCCCTCAGTGCGTCTTAGCTGTTCACTTAAAAGCTTCGGCGGAGATGTGTGTGTGGGTTTATTCTGTTAAATGAGACGCAATCAGGCAAACATATTTCTCTCTATAGCACCGTTGCTACCACCACGTATTAAATAAAAATTGATTTAAATTCTATGGGGTTGGAAGAGGAGAGTCCTCAAGTGTTCAAATGAAGAGTATGTTGATTTATAGATCTAAGAATGAGTTTTTACATTTGCAAGGAGGCCAATACAAGGGAACCAAAACTAAAAAACAACACTTGTAATGTCATTTTGGAAGAATCAACACAATACACCGACTGACTGACATCTTAACTAATTGAACATGGCTATTTAACGAACGCAGCAGTGAACATGGACACACAAACAGTTCCTGAGATTGGTCTGACCTGGGAGGACATGCCGTGGCAGGGGTAGAGGATGGCTTTGTCGTCGTCCTCAGAGCCCTGGTCCAGGCAGTAGCCGCTAGCTTTGCTGTTCCTCACCTGAACGACAACACAGAAGGAACTGGTACTTAATGAATGTTTGAATTTTTAAAGAAGGGATTATGGCAGGAGTTAAGAAGAGATAAGTTTCACATTTTGGCAAATATGCTTAGTCATCTTGTCGTTTTATCTAATTTCTCTAGGAAGTCACTGCCTGGACAAGAAATAATGCAGCACACTATCCCTCAGAAAGCCGCAACATGGTTTTTCTCTTAGATTTTTGTGAACAAGATATGAAATGTAAGTTAGCCTTAAAAGGTCCTGGTAGGTAGTTTTGTTATCTTTGAAAAGAGCGCTCAGCAAGAAAGCAAATAAGCATATTTCATATATATATATGTATATATATGAAATATGCCTATATATATAAAATCTCCCACTCGCCACTTTGGGCGGTCTATTTCTCCTTCAAGCTGGGAGGCCTGGGAGCTTGAGGGTCCTGCGCAGTATCTTAGCTGTTGCCAGGTCTGCACTCTTCTGGACAGAGATCTTGGATGTTGTTCCTAGAATATGTGGGAGCCACCCTCTAACTCTTCTTTCAGCCCTTGGTATTTCTTGAGCTTCTTGTGTTCCTTCTTCCTGATGTTGCTGTCCCTGTGATTGCTACATCTATCACTACTGCCTTCTTCCTCTGTTTGCCCACCAATGCCCGGTTGGTTCGCCATCACACTTTTGTCAGTCTGTATCTGGAAGTCCCACAGGATCTTAGCTTGGTCATTCTCACCCACCTTCGGAGGTGTGTCCCATTATGACCTCGGGACTTCCAGCCCATACTTGGCAGATGTTCCTGTACACTATGCCAGCCAGTCTTGGTTATGGCGTTCCATGTAGTAGCCTGCTAGCATCTTACACCCTGCAATGTGCTGGATTATGTCAGGGGCATCTTTGCTGTCTGCACCTGGGGTCCTGCCTGGTGTGGTAGATCCCAGCCTCTACTGATCTTGTGCTCAGAGCCTATTCCTGTGCTGCCAGGATTAGTGTCCAGCCTTTTCCAGCCACTGGTAGGGTTTCTTGCCACTTCTTCTAGCCAGGATTAGTGTCCAGCCTTTTCCAGCCACTGGTAGGGTTTCTTGCCA
>JAVQJF010083626.1:0-18892 GCA_036023855.1 Gadopsis marmoratus | reverse complement strand
GTGTGAGATCAACTGTCAACAGGTGCTTCAAAAGTCATAGAGAAAGTTGTAGATTTAGTCGCATCGTCACAGGGAGTTTGTTCTTTGCATTGGAAGTTTTGGCCTCAACCAAGAGTCGTCAAACATTTGGAGCCCAAACATGAGAATTGGAGAAAAGTACAATATGAAATGATTTTAGCAGCAAGGCAGCATAGTAGTGTAAGAGCAATAAAACAATTAGCTAGTAGAACTTGCACCAGATGGATTTATAGGCAATAGACAAAGATACTGAATCTAAACGTGTGTATCTGTATACTGTATGTCTGTGTGCAGATTTGAGTTATGAGTTTGAGCAGTACAATTTCTGAAGCAATCTACAGCAATCAGGGGCTGGGTTGTGAAGTATCTTAATTGCCTCCATTAGCTGTGTGTGTGTCAGGACCTGCCGCAGCCCCAAATTGTGACTGTGTTGATGAGTGCTTCAAAATCAGAGGGCAAACTGCAATACATGACTTCCTGTTGTTTTCAGAACACCAACATGCACCTGTCCCTTTCACTCACGCTTTCTAACCTTTGCCTAATGTTTTCAGTAAGTCTAAATCAGAGGTGTTCAAACAGTGAAACCTCTAAGATGGTCCGCCATCTTAGAGGTTTCACTGTTTGAAGACATCGTGACAAATCTGTAACATGTAGAAGCAGAGTACGGATTTTCTGCACAAATCCACCTATTTCCTTGGTGCACGGAGAAAGGGGGAAAAAAGTCTGAAAAGGTCAAAACTGCAGCAACACTAGTATAAAGAACTACTTTACTGTCAGTCCAAAACCTATTTTTTTGTGACGCTGATTACGGGTAATTTGGAACTTGAGTTCTCTTGTTGTATCTGAAGGTTACAATGAAATCGTCAGCCAGACAGACACACAACGTCTACTCCAAACACCATACACAATAGCTGTGGTCATAGAAAGACAAGAAGCTACAGCCCTGTTATCTAGCGTGAAGGGTCTCGAGGATGCCATGCAGGTCATAAGCTGTAATCTTATTTTACAGCTGTGACACAAATTGCTCCCTCGTTCATTGACTTTTCCTTACATTAATCAGAACAAAGTAGAGTTCGCACAGTGAATTCTCAATGCAAAAATTAAATTATCACACATTCTCCACATGATACGCCCTCAGGGTGCTCTACAGCTGAGTAGTCGTTCAGCCTCTCTTGAATCATCATTTTGTCTCACTGCTGCAGGTGTGGTGTTGTTGACTGTGATGTTTGACTCACCGCAGGAGCTAAAGCAAAGCATTGTATTGTGAGATTTTTCTTAAGCATGGGACATCGTCATAGAAACCAGTGAGAATCTGGACAATCGTCTATACACTATATACACTTTTGTGTGGACAATGTTACACAAATTAAATGTCTCAAGATTTTTCCAAATGTTAAACCATGGAGAAATGGAGAGCTGAAAGCAGCACTGAGGAAGAAAATGCAAGCCTTTCAGCAGGGTGATAGCAGGTTAGAGTTATGCTGAAGGAAATTAAGCAAATTGACGCTAAACACAACTATAAGCAGACGAGAGAATTGAAGTCCTAGTCCTACTTCCTGGCCCGAACAGGTATGGACCCTGTTGAATCGGATCACAGCTTTGGCCACCATCCTCTCAGACATCCGCACGAAGGCCACCCCTCCTCCGGATCGCTGGTGTCCCGTGGATATTCCTGGGGTGCACTCTGATTTTCTTTCCCTGGACACCCGTCTTCTGGTCACAGGCTTATGCTAGCATTGTGCGAGCATTAACTCGGCTCCGTTGCCCTCCAACTTAAATTTTCATATCCACAGACTTCCTTGCGTTGACACTCTACATGGAGCTGGCATACTTCACAGAGGCCATCCTCTACACAGAGGATCTGGTCGAGGGTTTTCTTGCAACTTTACGACACCAAACTTCCTACCATCTCTGGTCTCGTCATACCCCATCTTCCTCATTACGTCATCACAACAAACAACATGTGAATCGATTCAACCTTCGTCTTCTTCCTTCGGTCCTCTCAACCTATCATGATGCAATGTCACCTGAAACTGGCTTTACTCAACACTTGTCCACTCAGCAATAAAAGCCTCATTCTGAATGAATCTATTCATTCAGAATGAAGAGGAATGAAGAGGAACTTCATTTGACAGCATCCTAGACGTGATGCTGTCAAATGAAGTTCCTCTTCATTACTGAAACCTGGCACAAACCCCTGGACTATTTCTCATTAAACCAGACCACTCCCACAGGATTCACTTACGTTGATAAACCTTGTTTTGAGGGGCGGGGAGGTGCTGTTGATGCTGTATACAGGAAGGATATTAAATGACCTGCTCCACCACCATACTCCTTCCCTCTTATGCCAACCTCTCGTCTCCACCAGTCCAGACCAAGCACTGGACCTGGGGCAGCAGAGCCTTCTCCATAGCTGCCCCCTCCCTCTGGAACTCTCTCCGCAAACATACCCGCGACTGCACTGAACAGTCCACGTTCAAATCACAACTCAAATCTCTCTTTTTCAGAACTCCCTTTAATGTGTGACCATTACTGCACATCAGATGTTTTTAGTGTGTTTTATGGTTTGTTTGATCTATTATTAGTTTAACTTATTTAAAGTGTCTTTGAGTACTATGAAAAGCGCTAATGTATTATTATTATTATTAAGATGAGGGAGAACAACTTAAGGCAGGTCGTGGCAGTGAGTACACACGATGACAGGAAAAGGCAGGTGATCATGGGAATGTTTTTACCTTTTCAAATTAATTTCAAATTTAAATAAATTCCATGGCAGGTTTGACATATCATATCTCAATACTGAGCAGATCATAACAGCGGAGGAGAACTTTTAAAAGGATTAAGAAAGACGCTTGTCCTGATAGATTTACTGTTAGGGGTACTGAAGGAGCGTCGGGGAAGAGCTTAGTTTTGTTTACAGTCAATTGTTTAAAAAAAAATCTCACGTGTAAAAGAAATCAACAGAAATGATGCAATTTTAAATGTTACTGCCAATTGAAACTGACAGAAAGAAAAGTGTTTTTTAAGGTGTTCCAGGAGCTTTTTCACCACCATTCAGAACTCTTGAATTTCTTTTGTGCATGGCATTGTGAGAGACTAGAGACCACCAAGCCTATTAATGCATACTGAGTGCTTTGAGTATACTGCTGCCTCCAATTTCCCATTGTGAAACACCACATATTCATTTAATAGTGGATAATGGATTTGGCATGGCTGAAGTGTTATCCTCCTAGTGTGGTGGGCTGGAAAGGCTCCACATATATACTGTATAGCCTTATTACCATCCACGAACCATGCTTTCGATGCTTTTCGGTGCAGTATGCAGGCAAATCAGTCTTAATTTTGTTTGGGTGATTGTTAATCGCTTTACATGTAAAGCCAGCAGTTTGCTTTTTGATGTATGCTTATTAATTTTTGACTTCCATGAGGATTTCAGGTCTGTGATGTACCAGTATATCAAATCACTTTTGCTCAAGTGCCAGATTCTAGCACTGCAAATTGTCCCATCCACATGTTTCTTCACCAATGAAGCAGGAAGCAGTCTGGTCTCTTCGCTCAGTTGTGTACAGTCAGTGCAGCAGGGACTTTGTATCTCCGACCATCATTAAATACATTCATTCATTCATTCATTAACCATACTGCTTATCCCGAAGGGTTGCAGGGGGGGGGCTGGAGCCAATCCCAGCTAACATTGGGACATTCACAGTAAATTCATTCACAGTAAATAAACACATAAAGACCTTGCACTTTGATCTTTCTTCATTTTCAATAACAGAATAGAGCACAGACACAATGAGCAAGAGATTAACATGTGAAAAATGGTGAGCTGTTTTCTGCTGGTCGCAGCTTTGACTGTAAAAATGCTTTCAGTAAATTTAATGACCGGACGTTAGCAAGCGTCCCAAAGTGGCTCGAGTCATTTCAGAATGTGTAATGGTTCACTGTTAATACAGAGCAGAGGATTCACGCGCCAGATTAATACACATATCTGAACAAATTCTATATTGGTGATTTATTTTTCAGGTCATTTTACATCCTTTGAGACCTCGCATGTCCCCGACACAAGGTGGTGTTTGGGTCACTGTTATCTGGATAATGGCCAGCTGCTTCTCCCTCCCACATGCGATTTACCAAAAACTCCTGACTTTTACTTACAGGTAAAATTATACAAACTCACACATTTCAATAAGGAGAGATCAGTATTTATGGTGGTTGGCAACAGCTACACAGCTCTGGTGATGTTTTGGTGTTGTTGACCCATCCACCCACACTGACCTCTGTGGACAAAACTATGGACTTTTGAACAATGTCACCCGACTTCCTCCTTCACTCGCAAAGGACAAAAGTCATAATTACTACAGCTGCCAGAGGGCTTGTCACCTCAATGTAAACTTAATATGGTGACATCAGAATTGTGAATGTAAGAACTTTAACAATGTGGGGAAGGAGAAGATTAGAGTGGGAAGACATAGCAGACATTCACCCAAATATAGACAAAATGTGAGAGATTGTTGTTATTCTTGCTATTTCTGGGTTGGCGTACTGAATTTATAGTGTGTATGTATATATATATATGTGTGTGTGTATATATATATATATATAATATATAATATAATATATATACATATAGTATACAGTATATATATAGTATATCAGATTAGGGACTTGCAATTTGTCAATACCTTTATATTTTCTAGCCTGAACAACCTTTATCTTCTTATTTCTCATCATATAACCATTTTGTTAATGTTTTTTGACCATATCTGAGTCATCACTCCCTCTCATGTCTTCTAAATGCACTCGCATAGAGCTGAAACAATAAGTCACAATAAGTTAATTAGTGGATCATCAGGAAATGAATCAGCATCATTTGAGTCAGTTTTCCAGCAGAAAATGCCAAAATCTCTCTGGCTCCAGATGCTCAGAAGATTTTCTGTTTTTTGAAATTTTTTTTTTGTCATGATAGCTTACAGAGTATTTTTGTGTTTTTGGACTGTTAGTTGGATAAAATAAGCACCTGGGGCTCTGAGGGTTATAATGGACAATTTCACTATTTCCTGCCATTATACAGACAAAGTATCAACAGTATTATAAATAATAATAATGACCTAATTCTCACCTCCTTCCCTCTCTCACCCTGTTCACTAGTCTTTCTTGCTTCCTCTGTGCTGTATTTCTCTTCATCAGTAAGGAAAAGGAGCGCAGCCTGTGTGTCCCAGACTTCCCAGAGCCATCAGATGTCTACTGGCAATATATCGACCTCCTGACCTTCATATTACTTTACATGCTGCCACTCCTCATCATCACTGCCTCCTACACTACAGTGGCCTGCCGGCTGTGGCACCACAACGCCATCGGTGACACCACAACGGCTCAGCACGCCGCCCAGAGAAGAAAGCGCCGGCGGACGTTGGCCATGTTGCTCCAGGTGGTCGGGGTGTTTGCTGTCTGCTGGTTCCCACTCAACTGCTACGTGGTGCTGCTGTCCAGCCAGGCCATCCACTCCTCTAACGCCCTTTACTTCTGCTTTCACTGGCTGGCTATGAGCTCCACCTGCTACAACCCTTTCATCTACTGCTGTCTAAATCCAACTTTCCGCCAGGAGCTGAGGCTCCTCTTCGACATGTGCAGGAGGAAACAGAGGGTGGTGGTCGGGTTGGAGCCAGAGCTCCGCCCTGCAGCTGCCTGCGCTCCTTGTCACAGGACTGCCTGGCCTGACAACCACGGGTCCTCCAGGCCAAGGCATGCTTTGTCCCACCCAGGTCACGCCTCCTCGCAGCAGAGTCATGCCTCTTCCTGTCAGTCCCACAACCTAAAAGATACACATGTGCTCTTTACTGCCAGGCAGGCTCTCACAGGTAGAACCGATATCCTCTCAGTGGAGCCCATCGTGGCTGTGAGCTGACTGGGAACAGCTGCCACAATGTGATGGGATTTTGGTATTTGAGATTAATTTATTCCTATTTTAGGATTTCATTATGTTCAAAGGAAGCCAGGAAATGTGAAAATCTCAGCGATACATGGCAGGACACAGGATTGTAATAGCACAGCAGAGCGAGAGGAGATGGTTTTTGTGATGGCTTTAAATTGAAGAAACTGTCATTTAATGATTTTCCTGTGGCTTTATCCAGCTTTTTCTCTGTCCACACTGCTTTTTTTCACTCCTTTTAACTTGGTGCATATAGGTGTCAGGAAATGAGGCTACAGCCCTTAAAAACTAACAAAACTATCTAACCACAAGAACCATTTAGCAACTATTCTAGAGCTTTCGATCGTAAAGCTCTTGAATAGTCACATTGCAAAGGATGCATTGTGATGCAAACTGGCCTCATTCATCATGTTCTGTAACATTAACTGAAGCTTTTTAATATTACATTCTTGCAAGAAAGTTTACAACAGAATCTGATTTACAGTTTTTTGTCCAAACAATCTTGTGAAATATCGATGTTCTAATCATGTAACTGTTTGTTCTGTCTGCGTTCTTTCTTTCAGCATCCTTCACGGGCCTACACGGCTTGCAAGGTAGCAACAATTGTTCATTCATCTCCCAGAATATCCCTAAAACCGTGAGAAAATGAATGTATCACTCAGTTGTGACTCAGATCTGCTCAGATCTGCCTTCACGATTTTGGTTTCTGCCTACGAGGATAGAATCTCATTTACTATAGGAACATGTTGAGAATGAAATCACGTTCACATTGATCCACAGGTCCCTTCCAACCCATCCTGCCGCTCATACCTTTTTCTGTTTATGATTCACATATAGCCTGAGGGGTTTTAGAGTATGTACAGGGGAAAAATACACCAACAAGATATTACAGCAGTGTAGGTGACCTATCTTCCTCATCTAAATGTCACAGTTCACAGTATTACCCTGTATCGTAGACTGTGTATTCTCAAGTTGCATTAAAGGCCCATTTACACTGTGGGATTTTGGGCTGTCTGAGACAAAAGAATACAGTACATTGGACAGTGTGACGTCTTAAGCGCTGTATTTGAATAAAGTTTAAGGAAACCCACACAAGACAAAACAACAAATGGGAAATGAATAGCACGTTTGTGGGAGCTGTTGCAAAGCTTGTTTATTAAACATTAGAGTGACACAGATGCATGATGGGAGCTGATGATGTACTCCTGCCCTTACTGACATCATAGCGCTGTTCACCACGCATTCACCGCACAATCTGACGTGGCTCAAATTGATATCATACATTTATTGAAGATTTTATTAAACCCGTCTCAAACAGCGTGACATGCGATAAACGTATACAACCGTTGTCGTTGCACAGCCTAAAGGTGCCTTTAGTCAATCAGATGATGTGCAGATTAATAAGTAAATAGATGGAGCATCTTAGTCTAAAAGCTTCTAGAACAAGATACTTTTGTCAAATTCAGGTGGGTATCTGGTATCTGGGTTGACAATTTCAACAGTATATACAGACCAAATATGACCACTTTAAATTTTGGTTAAGGCTGTTAAGACACTGAGCAAGCTCACAGTTCTTTAACAGGAGATCTTTTTTTTAACACGGTCTCGAGTCTCTTTTTGAAAAACGTGGGGAAATTGAAATGGGAAAAACACATTTTCTTTTTGAAAGACTATTTCTACTGCAACATGCTGCCCTCCTATCACATTTCCGGTCTGAGAAACTATGTCCAACTAAAGTCTGATTGTGTTCAACACAACCATGCAAAAATGAATCGACATCGAATCAGCTGTTTATTAAAAATGTGTGTTACTGTGTCTTTACGTACATGCAGTGAGTGTGTCATTGTAGAATATCAATATAAACGTGTGCATTAATCAAACTTTATACTAAGCAGAGTTTGTTCTCATGACAATCACAGTTGAAAATAAAGAGTTTTGTGGTTGGAAAAAAATTGTTAAATATTTTCATCTTTTGAAGGGTACAGAATTATTGTGTTCCAGTATTGTAAAATTAAATGGATTAGGAGACTTCATGCAGTGAAAGCATGGCTGGCAGTGAAAATTATTGGAAATATATTGCCGTGAGTGTTTGTGTGTTTCTTGTGAACAACATATATTTTATGACTAACAAAGTCAGAACAGTCAAACGTGTACATGTGCATGTGGGCGTACATGTGCACAGCCATGTAAAAGAAAAACTGAAAATTGCAAGACATTTTTGTCACTACTGTTATTAATGATTCAGTTGCTTTACTTTTAATCTCGTCTTAATGTAGTTTCATCTTCTCAAGTGCAGTGAGAAAACTCTGTTATGATATAGCGCTATATAAATAACATTGAATTGAATTGAATCTTCCAGATTTATTGATTCAGGAATCTGTGTAACATTATAAGTGTGTTTTCCTGTATTTGTCTTTGTCTTTAAACGTTTAAACTGTTTGTATTATTTTGCTGTAATTTTTGAATCTTAAAATCTATAACAATAAAATAAATTCATAAGCAATTGAACTTGATTCTAATGTCTTTGAACATTCACACTTTTCTTTTTTTTTTCTGGAACAATCAAAGACACTGATTGAACATTAATAGCTGCTTTGATTCTTGACATGTTGCTGGAAGAAAAAAAAGGAGTGTCTTTGGTTCAGCACTTTAATCGTAATGTGCCTACGAAAAGAATAGAGAATTGGCATGTAATAAAGATTAATACATGAGATTTCAAGAGACATGCTGCTGTACACATCAGAGAAGCAGAACTAGAAACATACATCTTCTTTAGTCCCATCAAACACACTGACATACAGTATAATAACTTAGGTAGCGCTGCTGTGTAGAAACTTTCCTCATGACACAAGGCGTTCGTTTCTCTTGAAGGTTTCTGTCCAGGAGTGACAGCTTCGAGAAGAAAAACAGCCTGGCACAAATAGCAAGGTGCTTCAGTATGGGGCTGTCTTCCTATCTTTAATCAAGAGCGTGGTCTTTCAATTTGAGAGCATGATTTATTGATTTCATGTTCAAATTTTGTAGTGTTTATGTAATACTGTAATACATACACTGATCAGCCATGACACATTGATTATGTCATTACAACGGCACCTGTCAGTGTGTGTGTGTGTGGAGGGGGGGGGGGTGTAATAGGTAGCAGGTGAACATTTTGTCCTCGAAGTTGATGTGTTGAAGCAGGAAAAATGGGGAAGGATGTGAGCGACCAGGGCCAAACAGAAGAGCTACTGTAGCTCAAACTACTGATAAAGTGAATGCTGGTTCTGATAGGAAGGTGTCAGAACACACAGAGCATCACAGTTTGTTGCATAAGCTGCGTAGGGTGAACATGATGTCATAATGTTATGGCTGATATGAGCGTATATACCGTATACCTGTGCTTGCACATTTTACTGTAATAGCTAAATATTATCCCCCAATTTAGAGAAGTAGGTAATTAACAGTAACAGACCAGGGGAATGTCTTAACATTAAAACCTCAAATAAGAGCACATTTCAGTCATTTTCACTTAACCAATACTAACATTCACACGAGTGACCTGTGGAACCAGCAGGTAGCAGACATATATTTGTCTGGCCGATGAATCAGACCAAAGTGGCCATTATGGGCACAGGACCCCATACTTATATGACAAAATAGGCTTGTTTGTGCCTTTTTTGATCTGTTGCTGTTATGATTAAGTTTAGGCAGCTAAAATACCTAGTAATAATAAGGGACATGTTCTGAATGCTGATGAACAGCTTCCCTTAAACCAACAGTAGCTCAGGTGAAATACCAACAAGTTCAGGGGATTTTGGATTCTGGCGCTGAAGTTAAGCTGAACTTCAGTTTGTGTGATAGCAGCAGAGCTTTGGGGAAAATGAGTTTTGGCTAAGACGTGAAGTTCCCTCTCTGCAGAGTGAGACAGTCTGAATAATAATGTGTATGTGTTTGGGTTATGTGAGATGGAGGTGAGGTTTGACACATAGTGTAGAAATGCTGGTACTATTAGTCAGTTGCAAGGCCGTTTTATTCATTTCTAGTTTGGCCTTCTGTATTCAGATTCAAGACTAGGTACTAGGACTATTATGTGGTTTTTATAAGCAAACAATACATAAGTCGTTTTATAACACACAAATCTATAACCACAGCAACAGCATTGTATATAACACATTCTTCTTTTCTTTTGTTATTTTTATTGTTTATTGTTTGCTGTGAAAAGGGTCTATTGTAGGAGAGAGAGATGACACGAGGTCCTTGGTGAACCTTGTGTACCTTTGATCAGAGAGCAGCATCCTCAAAGAACAATAAAGACATTATTTGGGACTTGCGGGGCCAGAAACGCAGCAAACGTTAAAACAGGAGCATTCACCTAACGGCGGTAACATCATCCTTGTGTCCACTCAAATGCTCATCCTGCAAAATATCCTTAATGCTGTAATGGGGTCTTGGCCTAATCTTTTCCAGGAGTGCTGTTTGTTGGTGCATGCAATTCTCCAGCATCCTGGCAGCATGTTTGGTCAAGATTAAAATCAAATCTCAAAGGCAGACCTGCAAAGTCAACCATGCCAGCAAAACTGAGCAAACTCAACCGCCTTTTCGTGAACACTTAAAACATATCTGTGAGGCCAAACACAAATCCAAAGCAGCTATGAGACA
The DNA here is from genome assembly GCA_036023855.1 of Gadopsis marmoratus. NCBI lineage: Eukaryota > Metazoa > Chordata > Actinopteri > Centrarchiformes > Percichthyidae > Gadopsis > Gadopsis marmoratus. The sequence continues at coordinate 8,307 of JAVQJF010083626.1, read as the reverse complement.
GACAACGTAATGGCAGATTTATGCCTCAGTCCACCCCTTTGTTCCAGACTGAGGTATCTCAACAACTATTGGACAGATTGTCATTACATTCTGTACAGACATTCATGGTCCTCAGACAGCACCAAATATACTGACAACTGCTGAATGAATTGCCATGAAACTGGGTTTGTTTGCATGTCATGGATGAAACACAATAACCTAAGGGCAATCCCTTTACTTTCCATTTAGCACCATCACCAATTTAAAATTTAACTTTGATTTTCCCATTCCTACCTGCCTCAGCTGCACTTGCTATACTATGTTAGCATGCTAACTCACTAAACAAAAACAGTTTAGCATCATGCCTGCTAAACATCAGAATGATAGCATGCTGACATTAGCATTACCTCAAAGAACCATTGTGCCTAGGTACAGCCTCACAGACCCACAAGCATGGTTGTAGACTAGTGTACAGCATCTACATCTGTGACCAGGGGCGTAGGACTGGGGGGGCAAAGGGGACTATGACGAGCTGTGGATGCAGGGAGGGGCCTATAGAGAATGCATATTATGCTATGCCCCCGTCTGTAGCCTGAATAAGTTGAAGTTAGTGATGGAGGGGATGGGTTATCTCAAGAGAGAGGCTGCCTTTCATCCTACTAAATGACTCAAAGTCTAAACTCTGTTGGTCCCATGTATGCTGCTGTAGATAAAGCCATCAATCCTCTGCTGAAGCTGCAACTACTCAGCTCTTCATCAATGAAAGAGTCTTTTATATTAGAAAACTTTCACATTTCTAACGTGACAAAGCTTCTGGATATGTTGGAAATTAAAAAGTAAATAGTAGGAGCCTTAATTCAAGGGTGATGGAAAGGGGTATAATAAAAGGCTTTTTTGTGAGAAGGGAGATGGCATTCCCACAGAACACTTAGACGTTCCCACTTCCACAAAAGAACCGGGAACAGGTGAATTACTGGGACTCACATAACTTGACCCTCTTCTTCATATACCATTCTGTATACTAATGGAAGTCCTTGAGTATAAAGGAAATGAAGGTAATGCCAAACAGGTAGTCTAAGAGCTTGTGAGCCGATAAAGGTCACCCTGACCTGCAGTGTCATCAGCGTAATGCCATTTACAGAACAGCACTGCTACAGGAGTTACATATTAAAGGTGGATGATGGGACAGAAGCACACTGCGCTCTCACCATGAGTCAACCTTCACTTGATTGCACAAGAACTGACCTGCAGCACATTTGTCCATTTTGAAACTGCCACAACAAAACTTTATACTTGATTGTAATGATGAGAACAATATTACAAGAATTACTGGAAGCCTTGCAGTACCTACTAAGTTAACACATTTTCTGCATTTTACCCTTACAATATTTTCCTCTGCAGAGTGCTTACACTCATTGTCGCAAACCTCCTAGAATTCCCGCAGTCACCAGCGAGCCACTTCAGCAACAAGGACTCTGAACTCTTACCGTCTTCCCATTTGTGAACACTGCCAGCTGCATTCAGTGGAGCATCAAGCCAAACACAACCAGCTAGGGATTGTTCAGGCCATTCGGATGGGGGGCGTAATTTTTTTAATTTCCAGTGTTTATATTCTTTGGCATTTTTCTAAAGGTTATTCTTTTGATTGAAGGTGTGTCTGTCACACATTGAAATTAACTGCTACTTTCAGTGAAACACAAAATGTCAGCAAGCTGAGACCTTCACAGACTTAATATTTTCAACTCCATCAGAGAGACCTGGTATTGTCTCTTTTTGACAATACATTCAGAATTTGTTGCTAAATGTTAATTGTGAATGCCATGACTTTTTATATACTGCTCAAAAAAAGTTAAAGGAACACACTGAAAACACATCAGATCTCAATGGGAAAAAATATACTGGTATGGGCTGGGTAATGTGCTTAAAAAGTGTTTTTGAGCAGTGTTTTATTCTGGCAATTTTTCCTCCATTATGCCGAGTTGTGATAGATCAGCCATTGGAAGATGGCACTTATTTAATGTTTTTAACTGTCAACAGCTGTTTTTATCTTGTGTTTTTTTCTTTTCATTTGAATTATGATGACAGACTGCTTGACAAAGGAATGCAACAATTTTCATTGCAACTACAGATGCTTGTGTGTTAGTGTGTATGAGAGACAAAGGGACAAGTTATGAGCACTCGCTGCAATAGTGTTAGGAGTAGGAGGAAATGGAATTATGTTCATTCTCAGTCAGCATCTTACAATGAGAGATGGGGTCTACAAGAAAATGCTGTCAGGATTATGCAACATTTGAATCAGAATCTGATCAGAGTTGGTGGTTGTTTGGTCACTATCAATCAAATCTGATCAAACCACACCTACACACAGTCCTGATGAAGCAGATTAGTTGACCATCAGTGATGCTGGGTGTGCTCAGAGGTGAGACAGGCTTGAATCTTTCATTCATAGAGGGCAGCACTGCATTTCTGCAACATCAAAAAAGTTTAACAATGCAAACTGAGTTAACATTACTCCTTGTGTTAAGACCAGTCATATCAGCTTGAGTGACCGCAGGTTTTTATTCAGCATTTTCAGTTTTAACCGTTTTTGTGTATATTTGGAATGTGCCTTTAAGTTTCTAATGTTTATACTACTTCCATAATGCAATAGACAGAGTGAGCACTTATTGATAGCTAATTCTCCTTAACTTAGCTCTGCAAATAAAAAAAATTAATCCAATGAAGTCTTATTCAGTTACCTTTTCTTACAAAATACAATAATCCTTTGTCAATATGGGAGTGAGAGTAAAATAGATTTCCACCTTTGTCTTGTGCTGAGGGTATAATAAAGACCTAACAATAAATGGTGATGTTTTTTCAATACGTTCATCTGCTCTCTGATTGCTGCTCCCATTTTTATAAATTATCTTTTCAACAATAACCTGAAATACCCTGCTGACAGGCACACTGCAGAACATTCCTTAGGTTTATAACTGATCAATGCAGCCACTGTGTAGAGCTCTGCTATTAATGTTTGCAGCTCACAAACTCATAATCACAATTTCAGATATTGTTTTTCTATCATCTCACCTGTTACATCCTGCAGGGCTTTGTCTGTTTCCTGTTTTATTTTGAAATCCTTCCTGTCTGTTCAGTTCCTGCCCTCGTGTGTCATTGATTAGCCACACCTGTTCTTGTGTTCACCTGCCCCTGATTCCCTCCTTAGTGCCTTGTCTATTTATACACACACCGGTTCCTTTCCTTTACCGAGTTATTATGTTTCTACCCTCCTTCTATGGCTTAGACTGTTTATAATAACTTTATTTATATAGCACCTTTAAAAACAGAGTTTACAAAGTGCTTTGACAAACAAAGCAAAGACAGGATACTCAGAAAGCAATAAGACAGAAAGCAGTAAAATATAAATAAAAAACCAAGATAGCAAGATAAAGATAAAACAATAAATACAAATAAATAATTAAGCATTTAACCAATGACCTTTTTAAAAAGCCATAAAAAGATACTTAAAAGCCATTTTATTAGACTTGCTTTCATGTAATGTCATCCTTATATAATCTTTTCATGGCTTTATTTGAATCCTTTCAAGTAATTTCAAGGTATCCTTTCAAGGTATCCCAAGGTATCCTTTCAAGTACTTTCAAGGTATCCCAAGGTACCATTTCAAGCACTTTCAAGGTATCCTTTCAAGCACTTTCAAGGTATCCCAAGGTATCCTTTCAAGCACTTTCAAGGTATCCTTTCAAGTACTTTCAATGTATCCTTTCAAGCACTTTCAAGGTATCCCAAGGTATCCTTTCAAGTACTTTCAAGGTATCGCAAGCACTTTCAAGGTATCTATCCCAAGGTATCATTTCAAGCACTTTCAAGGTATCCCAAGGTATCCTTTCAAGGTATCCCAAAACAAGTTTATCTGAGTGTTTCTGCTCTTGTACATCTAACCTTGTGAGCACAGATTTTTGTGTTTGTGTGTGCGTGTGTTAGACGGCTGCATTTCCATCAGAGCTCCAGTGGGTGTCACTCTTTCCATGTTTTCCAACCGTTTCTTGGGTTCAAGGCTGCAGCAGCTCAGCTCAGCTCTGGACTTTGTGATTTGCAAGAACAATCTCGACGTCATTTATTTCATTAATTAAATCACCGTCAGCGGGTTTAGAGGCTACATTTATATTTGATATGTCGGACAGCAGGAAAAAACAAATGTGGGCGCTTTAAATGATGCTGGAAGAGACTACACGTGGCTTTGCTGCCTCTCTCTCTCTCTCTCTCTCTCTCTCTCTCTCTCTCTTACATGCTCACACAGAGAGAGAGAGAGAGAGAGAGAGAGAGAGCTGCACTCAGACAGCTTGCCTATGCTTTTTGGCCAAGGCAGTCATCTTACAGTTAAATGTTAATTTAGCTGTCAACTCCCCCCCCATTCCATTACTCACGCGCACTCACGCACGTGCTGAGCCCAGGCTTCATAAACAAGCTGCTGCCACTTTCAGTCGCTCGGCGCTTCCACTGATCCCACGTCAGCGCAGAGAACATGGCTCTGGCCGCCGACGCGGAGCGCGGACTGTCCGGCTGCGGCGACGCGGGCTCCTCGTTCTCAGAGATCATCGAGCTGAACGTCGGCGGGCAGGTTTATGTCACCAGGCACACGACTCTCGTCGCCGTCCCGGACTCGCTGCTGTGGACCATGTTCAGCAAGAAGTCCCCCAAAGAGTTGGCGAGGGACAGCAAGGGCCGCTTCTTCTTGGACCGGGACGGGTTCCTGTTCCGCTACGTCCTCGATTACCTCCGGGACCTGAACCTGGTCCTCCCGGACTACTTCCCCGAGAAAAGTCGCCTGCAGCGGGAGGCGGACTTCTTCCAGCTGCGCGACCTCGCCAAGCGGCTCAGCCCGCGGGTGAGCAAAGACAATTCGCTCAGCGAGGAGATCAGCCAGAGTGACCCGGAGGACGGCGGCCAGCCGAGCTGCTCCTCCGGCGGCGCGGAGACGCTGCGCGCCCTGTCGGCCGGCGGGGCCGCGCGCTCCCCGTCGCTGGACGCCAGGAAGTCGGGCTACATCACGATAGGATACCGCGGCTCGTACACCATCGGCAGGGACATCCAGACCGACGCCAAGTTCAGGAGGGTGGCGCGCATCACGGTGTGCGGGAAGACGTCTCTGGCCAAGGAGGTGTTCGGGGACACGCTGAACGAGAGCAGGGACCCGGACAGGCCCCCGGAGAGATACACGTCCCGCTACTATCTCAAGTATAACTTCCTGGAGCAGGCGTTCGACAGGCTGACAGAGGTGGGCTTCCACATGGTGGCCTGCAGCTCCACGGGCACCTGCGCCTACACCAGCAGCGACCCAAGCGAGGACAAAATCTGGACAAGCTACACCGAATATGTGTTCTGTCGGGAGTAACTGTGTCGTGTTGATGTGCACAGGCGTTCCATAATATGGGGGATGCCTTTTTAATACGTATTGCATCGGCTGTGTTGAATGGTAACGTGTTAGGGCGAGTGGCTGCAAACTGTTGCTCCCAATTATTCCGAGGACAGACAAAAAGGGCAGCATTTCCACTTGTGTGGTCAGACCAGAGACACCGAATAGCCCCCCCCCCCCAAAAAAAAATAGATTCTACTCGAGCCAGTTTGACAGTTTTGTGAAGATCTCGCCTGCAACCTGGGCTGTTCAAAGTGAGCAGAGAGCATCGTTTGAGTTGACGCACCCCATCCCGAAGGCCCATAATGTGTGGGGGGACAGAAATGCCACCGTCTCCATCTCATGGAGCTGCATGTCAGTGTTTCAGTCATATCTGACTCAGTGCTGTGCGACTTGAGCGGCATCCAAGAACAGACGAGCAGCGATTAGTATTCAGTGTCATTGTAACTCCTAGGCTTGCTTGATCACATGTTTGGCCAAGTTTTGTATCATCTAGTAGACTTGCAGTAGCACCCCTATTGCTGACATGGCTGTAAGTGTATGTGCTTGATTGGTAGAGTTGTATGTGTCAAACCTGTTCAGATGAAATAAAATCTTATACTCGGCTACTCTCGGCCCCTTTGCCAGTCATCCTATCGCCATCTTCTTCTTCACACCTGCACAAAATAACAGAATACTGGCATTCATCTCCGTCCAACCTTTTAAACTTTACTCGGTGGGGGAATCAAAGAGTCAGCCTCAAAGAGAAATGCCCCTACCCAGGAACCTCAGCCCGCCGTGGCACTGAAGCTGCCAGCTGAATAAAGCCTGTCACAGCGTTTTAACCCAGAGGAAACTACCCAGAACTGAAATGTGAGTGGCAGTAATGTGCCTGTATGTGATTGGCTCAAGCATAATCCTGACCATGAACTCTGACAAGAGTCTATCGCTCCTGTAATCTGCCACTTCAAGACATTGCACCTATTTCCCACTCAGCTTCGCCCTGTTATTAAATCACACGCGCAGAAAACCGACACATCTGAATATAGTTAGCATGTGAATCGCGTAGGAAGATCTCTTTCCACCTACCCATTTTGTTTTGCACAAAATGCAGCTGCATGCCGCTCGGATGCAAATAGTGCAGCTGTGCACACATGATGCCATTATCATTTCAAGTGTAAATAATGAAAGGGTCCCACTGCACACAAATAGAAGGGTCCAGTCGGCCAGGGAGCCCAGGATTACGTGTTTCATTCAAACAGACATGAAACAAATGGTCTTATATTCAGAGACATGGGTGGGATTATAGCACATCAGGGGCTTACAAACCAGAGGCAGTGACGTAACCTCTGTAGGGGTCTGGAGACATCCTCCCAGAGGGTGGTCTGGCTCAATTTGGCCTTAAGAAGTTGTAAAAATGTGCTGCCTGGACAGGAACACAAATATCTTTGGGGTAGTGATCTGTGTGGGGACCATTGTGGATACATAAATGACTCGGAATAAGTTCACTGTAACTGGTAAATATCTAGCGAGATGGTGACAGATGATGGATGAGTTCCATTTAGCTGCTTCAGTTTCAGGGTCCTGCATGGTGCTGTGCACGCTGGCTCGCTGTCACGGCGTGAGCGGAGAGAACGGAGCCATTAATGTTATTAGTAACACCTGTGCGTTTCCTTCAATGACAAGTCAAAATATCTGGGGTGAAAAAAGGCCTAAGTGGTGAGCTTCTACTCCTACAACATGAACTTGAATGACGTGTGAAGGACCGTCATCTCCTTTAACATGTACATTAATAGACAGTCAACGAGTAAGGCAACAAGCAACGGACATGGTAGAGCTTTGTCTGAGTCTACAAATAAAGTCCCACAGTAGCCCACTGAAACCACTGCAAACGTCCAGAGAACTCAAGTTTTTATGAACAAGTGTTTTGCACTGCAGCTTTGTATTGATACACTTGTTTGAATTTCCTGATACTTATCTTGGGTCAAGCAGGAGGACTTTGGGAAAGCATGCTTTATTTGAAGAGCTAAATTGGCTGTATAATTTTGTTTCAGTATTTCAGCAAAGGCTAATATTTGCTGGTGGCTTCTTTCGGGTTGGACAGATGACACAGGCAGCCTAAATGACCACGCAGGCCCACCGTACATAATCCAGATGGGTGACACACCGCAGAAGTAGCCGCTGCAGTGCAACCGAGATGATTATTCACAGACAGGCACTATAAATCAATAGGCGAGATATTGTCACACGCCTGCACATGCAAATTAGTCTTTGTCGAATAGGAATGTGCATTTTCAACAAGCTGACCTTTTGCTATAAGTAAATGTCCATGAAAACAAAGAATTCTCAGAAAAGATTCAACAAACAGCAGAAGCGCAAGATGTCTCGTAAATATGTCCAAACATTCCCCTTTTTGATGGATCTTGGCTTCTGATGCTGCTCAAAAGTAAAGTAAATACATGCAGTGATCTTGAGATTTTAATCTGAATAACCGTCAACCTTGCATGGTTCGTTTCTCTCCACAATATGATAATGTTCAAATCTGAAAATAGGCCCAAGAGCTCATATTAAATGCCTTTGATGTTTACACACCAGACAGTAACAGGTTCTCTGCTGCTGTCTGTACCAGCTGTCACTGGACCAAACGCAGGGAAACACCCTGGATCAGTCACCAGTCCGTCACAGATATCAGCCTGCAAACAATCACTGACTCACGCCTGCATTTACACACAGCGAAGTATGAGCGTATTAGAGTTTGCACAACACTTGCATGTCTCTGGACTGTGGGAGGAAATTAAATGGAACATGTTTTATCAAACTATAGACCAATATCTAACCCTCCCTTTCTCTCTAAGATCCTTGAGAAAGCAGTCGCAAATCAGTTATGTGACTTCCTGCACAAGAACAATTTGTTTGAAGATTTTCAGTCAGGATTT
>JAVQJF010083624.1:0-21026 GCA_036023855.1 Gadopsis marmoratus | reverse complement strand
TTAAAAGCAACTCGTTGCAGCTAGTGGAAAATCACACTATTAGAAACTTAATCAAGGAAAATGTGATACACTGCCATCAATGAGCCCGTCAAAATCTCACACTTCCTACATAATTAATTTCCATCAGCGTTGCTAAACTGGGCATTTTGGTCGAAACTAAACACAAACCTTGATGGACAGGTGTATAGATTTTATCTGCTATCTATCCACCACACTGGATTAATTGGGTGATTTGCATTACAGACGTCAACCCTTTGTCATTTTACAAACGCATGACAATAATCACAATTAAAAGGCGAACGATGGACCAAAAGCTATCAGCTCTCGAGCAATTACCGATGTCGTTGCAGCAATAAAAATCTCATCAGTAGCAAAAAGGACAGTCCCCAATAGGATTAAGTAACTGTGATATTGTGATATTTTCTCACATTCTTGCTATTCTTCAGCCATGCGGCATGACTGCAGTCAGCCCACTACTTTTGTACAGACTGAAATTTTTGCAAGGTTTGCCATGATATTAGGATGAATCCTACTAACTTTGGTGATTTCCTGACCTTCACTCTAGCGTAATGTCTGCAACAGCTATTGACTGGATCATTGTGAAATTTGGAACAGACATTGAAGTCCCCTTCAAGATCATTTGTAATAACATTGTTGATCCCCTGACCTTTCCTCTAGTGCCATCATCAGGTCAAAAATTGCATTTCTCCCATGCTTATGTTTATGACCCAATAATACCTGCAAAACTAATGACATTCTCATCAGCCTCAGCTGTACTTCCTGTTAGCATAATTAGCAAATGTTAGCATGCTAACGTGCTTAAATAAAATGTTGAACAGAGAAAACATTATACCTGTTAAATCAGCATGTTAGCATTGTCTTTGTGAACATGTTAGCATGCTAGAATTACCATTTAGCTCAATCACAGCACCACTTTTGTGGCTGTAGACTCTTATTCCTGTTTCTTTACTCACCAGGAATCTTGTGCTTTGACTTGATGTTCCTCTCACACTTCTGTTTGGCTCTGAACAACAGGCCTATCTGTTCCTCTTTCGTCAGCACATCGTCTGCATAAACCTGCAAAAAAAGACAATGACGAGGAGTTCAAAAATGGGCATATTGAAGTGTAAATGGCAGTGATGTACAAGATGTTGTAAACATAAAGCTATAAACATCATTAAGCAATAATATCAACAGTGAACTATTGTCAAGCAGATGTATTGAATCCACATGGATGCCTGACACTGAAACCAAATTGAGAGCATCATTATGTTTAATGTGCAAAAACAACAGATTTTCAATCATGACTGACACAGAATCAGCATTGATATGTTTAAACAATGTTACAGTAAATTACTACAGGAAGCCAGACATTTTCATGACATTTTCTTTATTTATACAAGATTTGTACAATGTGATATTGTTCTCTACATGTAAATAATGTACAATAAATCTTTTGCTTTCATTAAAACAAAGAATAAATGAGGTAACTCGTAAACAAAAAAAGTGAATGACAGTAGGATCTAAATGTACTGTACATGTTTACTCACACACCATACATTGCAAATTAAACAGTGAGTGAAATACGTGTTTTTTTTAAAACCAAAACCATTTAAAGCCAAATATAACTATCTTATAATTTATCTTAATGAGCTTAAAAGGGGGCATTAAATCCATATTATCAGTAGTTTATTTTGGTACCTTTCATTACTATCTCCTCTTGGAGGACTTCTTTACCTTACATTCCCTCCTGAAGCTGACAGTATCACCTTGGAAGAGAAACCTTGACAGATTGGAGAGAGTGTTTGGTTGGAGTGACTAAATAACATCTGTCCAATATGTAAGGCACTTAGATTGCAGTTGTATAGGACTGAATCTTACAGACATGCTAATGGCTAGCATAGCCTAATGATAACTGTCATTGCTGAGTAAACTAGCCTAGCCTTACAGCTATTACAATCAGTGGACCAATTTAATTGAAAAGACTGAGAGAACATTGATCAAATGTTTGTATTTGAATGCTGAAAGTTGATTTTTCTACCATATGCCAACCTTTCTGATCATAACTCAGTATTATATTAAGTACATTTGCCATCTCCAGACATGACCTCAGCTTCACAGTTGCTTCGCAACCCTTTAACCCCTGCTCTCTGCATCACTGGTCATAGTGCTGCAGACAGCACGTCCTAAATCCTTCGGTGAAATGTTCCTCAAAATGTACACTACTGACATGTTCTGAAATGGAATATGAGTGAAAGCAACAGGGTGACCTGGGTGTTAGACAGCCTGTTCTGTATGTGGAAGGTCAGATTATATTGTACTCTGACCACAGCAGTCCACCTGTCAAAGTGTTCATGAGCAACGTAGTATGAATTTATTTCTGTCTTAACAATCATGAAGTAAAGAAAAGTTGTAAAAGACTGTTTTTCCTTGACTAAACAGTATTAGTTTCACTTGTTGCTTCTAGTCCCAGCTTGTATTACTGTGGTTATATCCACCATGTGATCACTAATCTGACATGACAAAGTTATAACATGTACAAAAGCTATTTTTCTCTCCCAACATGTTCTTAGACCCTATATTTTCTCAGCTTTTGAACATTGTGTTTGAGAGTGGATTGGTACCTCAGGTGTGGTTTTCCAGTCAAGGAAACATTTTCCACTCTAATAGGTTACACTGACCGGCTCGCTGTTCACTTTGAGCAATGACAAATGTGATTGTATTGAAAATAACCACATTCTTTTTTAACAAAGCGTGACAAGAAAAGTGGAAATGAAAACATAGAAATTCAAGCCCAGTGCTAAAAGTAAGGCATTGATCAGCACACAAATCACCAGGATTTTCTACTCTGTCATATCGGGGAAATCGTGGTGTTATGAGCCAAAATGCAATATGTGTGAAAGACAAACTAACGTGTATACCATACAGTGTGCCTGGAGGTGCAGCTAAAAAAAACTCCCAGTCTCGTTTTTTTTGGTTCAGTGATGCAGAGCAAACCGTACAAATTAAAGACAGACGTTTGCTCAGAGCAGCTGACTCCCTGGCTGCAGTTGCGTTTGTCAGTTTCAGACACAAATTACATGTCTGGTTGTAAAGAAATCTTACTTCTATGAAAACAAGAAGTGGGCAGGTTTAGTTGGTGATGGAAAATTGAATTTGCCAAGAGGCGGTTCAGTCACAACATGCAGAGAAGAAAGAAACAAAAAGAGGCAGAGAGAGTGTCGGCGTTATATGCATACATGCATACACACATACAGATAATTACACGTCTAAAAAATTAATTATTTCCATTTCCATCTAATTATATTTTTAAAATTTAATATATGGCACAATGTGAAATGCAAGATTGAACCATAGCCTCTGCTCCAGCTGAATAAACTAAAACGGTAGTGTGGAGATATTCTTAGGATATTCTCATTATGATATAATTATTGTGTTCTGCCTGTAACTGCAATTTGATGGTACTGATTTGTCCATGTCTGCCTTGCAAATTAGCTATTAAGCTGGCCAGCGTGGTTTATTTGTTTCACATTTAGTTATATGTTGCTTTTTAGAAACAAACTAGTATTTGAGAGTGACAATAAACTCAGAAACCTATTTAAAACAACGAATTATTGCATACTAATGGTTGTGTTAGGGCAAGACAAGATAAATCCTACGGTACATAACCGTTAGTACAGACATTAAGTATATGTTGCTTTCTGCTTGTCACTATGAAAGATGTGGTGCTAATGAAGTATTATTATCTTATACTTATGTAAAAATAGTCATGCAACAATGTAAAAATGCTGTTTATCACAGTAAACAGCCCTGCATTATTATTATAAGTGTTATCAGCAAAATGTGCTTAAACTATCAAAAGTAAAAGTACTCATTTTTACTTACAGTAAGTTCAGTACTTGAGTAAATGTACTTACTACGCATGCGTCTTTCCATACTTTTTGAGCCCTCTCTGCTGCCTGTTAATAATCTAAAATAAGCAGCTAAAACATCTTAATCTCCACGCTGAGTTGAGGGGTTCTTTGAGAACAAAGACATGCATACATTGTCTCTGATGCAAGTGCGTAATTTCGTGATCTTAAAATGAAACTGTAAATACCAAGCTGTCGTGGATTTGCTCCACATAAAACCATAATACCTCAATCTATCAATATTTTCATTACTTTCAGCCCTGAAATAAGGATGTCCAGTCTGAGAGCTGAATAAGGTTACAGAATGAAGACGTTTATGGCTTTGCACAGCAAACAACCACAGATGGAACAACATTTGACCGCAGGCGAACAAGGATAGATACTACCTGTTTACTGTACTAACTTTGCCAATATAGAATATTCCACTGGACGCTCCTGAGACATTCCCACTATTTTCATCTAAATAACTGGCCAGTGATACTTTAGGTTACAGCTCAGGCAACAGGAAACCAGTAACAGTGAATCTGAATGTAAACATCTCTGAAAGGAGAAGTCTCATTGCCATATCTGTGGTTCTTCAAAAACACAGTTGGAATGGAAAGGAACAAGCTCTTAATTTATGTCATGTACCCACTTTATATTACATGTTGCCGTTTGTTTTTTGTCATCAAGGTAATTTTTACTTCAGTCAAACACTTCAAAGTGGAGCGAAATGTGATAATTTTACTACACTTTGAAATCACAGGGTGCACATTGGTTACAGTTGGCTTTTTCTGCAAACACGGCATGTGAAGCTGTTCTTCAACACATTAACAACAAATATTTTAACCTTTACAGCACAGTTTGAGCTCCTGTGAAACATTAAACTAAAACGAGGCCTGCGGTTTTGGGGTTAATTTTCTTTCTCAAAAACTGGGGAAACGTCTCTTTCATCTGCAGACTCCCGCTCGCAGGGATGCAGAAGAGTGTCATTTAAGAGAATCCTAGGAAATAAGTGTGCCTCCTGATTATTTCTGAAAACTATTCCTCCTCCACTGGCCAGAGTCCAAACCTCCAAAGTAAACAGAACTCTCACATGGAGAAACATGGATATTCTTATTTACTGCATTTCATTCAAAACACAGTAATCTTTTTGTTTTTGCTTTTGAGTCAGAGCCAAAGTGAAAATTAGAAATATACACACCATATAAATATGTGTGTTTTCATCACTGGTTGCTAGAAGACAAACTCCACTTGAATAAACCACAAGTTTCTATTTGTCTTCGCAGACTGTGGCTCGATGACTTAAACTGCAGCTCTCTGCGAGGATATAAGACCAATATTGAGAGAACTGTATTTAGGCTGGTGTGTCAAGACAGTGTCGAACCACTGCGACTAAATACTGACAGTATATATACATAGTATGTAGTATGACAGTGAAGGCACATCTACAGTTTAGTTTTAGTTTTCTAATTCCAGCATGTGTTTACTGAATTATTTCAGTAACCTAAGTTATATTTAGTTATAAAACGTTAGCCTGTCTGGTAGCACAAATGAATGTCTTCAGTGTTCATTTGTTGAGTTTTGAATATTTTGCTGCAAAAGAATAAAAAGAAAAATTTCCATCAAAAATGGAGTCATGTGGATAGACGCCATGCATACATTGAGTGGAGACACAGGGTTTCTGGTACATTACCAACAGTCTTGATTGTGGACAGCCTTGCGCTTTTTCTTTTTTTCTTTTCAAGCAAGTTGTGGTTGACCAAAGTCATTTCCTGAAATGCTCTACAGTGAATAAGAGAGTAAAATGGTGGAGCTTCTGAGGTAGACTTTCATTGAAAGCACAAAACAAAAGACTTGAGTAGCCAAAAGGTTTTAAATGAACTGCAGAAAACACCACATTTCAATTATCTATAATAAGTCAGCAATGGATTGCGAGACAAAGTACAGCTCAATGATCTCATTAGTACTATCTCAGACCATGAAAAAGGAACCTAAATAAAAGACAAAAATTAATGACTGAAGAAAACTCTAATTGAGGAGCGAATAATAGAATCAAATCCATATTCAACTTGAACCACCATGACAGCAGACAGTTGTGCTTCTCTGAGCAAAATGCGATGCTTCAAAGGATCATGACCTTTACGCTGACCTCCTTAGTAGTCAAGTTAAAAGAACCTTAGTCTAACAGGATTAACGCGTTTTCACATAATCAATGGCTGATGCCGATTATTAAGATCACAATTAACAATAGTCGAACTGAAAAGATAAAGATGAATAAACAAAGATGAATAAATTCATGTGAGGATTGGAGTTTTAGCGCTTTCACTGGAGTGATGTTTTTTTTTTTTACCATTACATGGCATCAGTATCAAAACACAATCTAACAAACGCACCTAACTGACTGAGTCTTGGCAACGTGTGCAGCAGGAAAAGGTTAAACTGTGCTAATTCAAGGGAATATCCTTACATCCCTCAACAATGTTGCTATTTGCAAAATAATCCAACTGAAACCTGTTTGCCCGGCGTGAATAGTCCAGTAAAAGACCAACACAAAGGCAGAAACCTTAACCATGAAATGGTCAAGTGACAGATAGCACAGCTTGGTTTAGGTGTTCTTTTCAGTAGAGTGGCTGAAGTGTGGCCTAGTGGTGGTACCACAGGAAAGACTGAATGATTAGGAGATTTCAGGACATCATCTGAAAACTGAAAGGCAAGCTTGATGACATGACATTAGAAGATCACTGAAAGTCCATAAGCTGACTCTGCTCCATCAGTCGCTGACTGAGATCCTCTCCAGCTTCACCTCCAACATGAACAAAATATCCTAATTTAAATGCAGATTGAAACCAACAGCAGACATTCTGAAGTGTGATGCGCCTGAAAAATGTCTTTTTTTTTTACAGAGAAATGTTAAATGTGTGATACAGTATATGGGAATGTGTTTGCAGATGTTCCTGGTTTTCATTTTGGGGTGCATTCCACATGATTTTGAAAACACGAGATTACTACTTAACTATTACATCGTTTATACATTAGATGGGAAGAGGGCTGTGTGCTGTAGATACACACTACATTGTCAACATAAAACTTCTCTCAACACGGTTGCTATTTTAACTGGAAAGACAAACCATATTACTTTTCTCTATCACTTCAGAGTCTTCCAATAATGCCTCTCTCTGTTGGCTGATCCGCCTGTGAGGATGAGATTTTTAGGTAAATGGTCATATATAGTGAGACCTTCCTTTCCAGGTCACACTTCATCACATGGATGATAAATAATATACAGATAATATTTACTTTGGTCACTGTAAAGCGCCTCTATTATAGGAATACAGTCAAATGTTTGTTTTATGTACTTGTTTTGGTCATTTGCCATTCTTTACACCATAGGCTAACATTCACTTCCTTGTTGTTGGCTTATATTCAAAATTTGATCCCAGGGGCTTTTGGACTTTCCTGTATGCTTTTTACTCCACAAATAGGGGGGTCTAGAAAATTATAACTCCGCTGAATCTTGTTTTTAATGGCCTGTCCACTATCTGGAAAAAACATGAATATGTGACTTTCGACATATTGCACCGCATGAATGTTTTAGCGGATGAGGTTCCTGGATATTATAAACTCTATGAGTCAGTGCCACTCCTCTTCAACTGTGCAATTTGCATTTGATGATAAAAACCACAAACCACAAGACTGGTTGTCCTTTGGAAATGCTTGCAGACCACATTCTGACTTAAAGCAGCATTTAGTTCCTAATTATACCCTGCTCTGGTCGTAAGTCTGAAGAACAGCACTTTTGTCCCTGATGGAAACATTGTGTGTGCTCTGAGAGGCAGCATACATTTCATGGAGCCCAGATAGCTGTGATTGTGTTCTCCTCTCAAATTAAAAGGACCATTCTTGCGTTACATAAGTGATTTAATACACAGAGTGCGGGCTACTACTTCAATAAAGTAATGCATGTGTAGCATTTTAATTTTCACCAAAAGCTTAAAAAGTACTAATGGTTATGCAACAATCAAAGGCACTAGACATTTCACAATATCTTAATGCATGTCACAAAAGTACATACCACTTAAGGCAGACTGCTTGCAGGACAATGGGTTACAATAAATGTAAATGTTTTTATACATTATGAGGATTGTAGGTTCAAAATATATCATATAAAGTGGATTTATAATCCATTAGAGCTTCTTATATCAGATGTAAAAATGTAACGTGGGGTTTTACTCCATACATTGTAGCATTGGTGCAATATGATACCCTCTCATCCTCTAAATCCCAGCAGTTGAGATGCTGTCATATTAGCATTGCAATAAAGCATCAATCATTGGTTGATTTTCATCATGAGAGAAAACATATACTCAAACAAGAAGCTGTCCATATCCATTATACTATATGTATATGTTAAATGGAAAATGGATCATTTATGTTTTCCATTTTTAGTATCAGCTGCAATACTGAATGAAGTATCACGTTTGTGGGTTAATACCAGCATCATCAGCGTCAAATTAACGGCAAATCCACTTCATTTGCACAACCTTATTCCAGTATCGGAGCACTCGATCTGACTGTTGACATTATGATTAGTTGCCTGCTGGGAGATTTCAATTCATATTCCACTTTGTTTAACATCACAAAGCTTTCACAAGTCTAAAAAGACGTAAATGTCAACCACCAATGAGCCGCCACCAGCGTTCGCAGCATGCATCATTCTGCTTGCTCAGGCTCATTCCTGTTTTATTTATAGAGTCGAAAACAGACAGTGCGATCATATTTGATCATACATAGAGCGGCAAAATAGCAATATAACTGCAATATCATTTAGATAAAGTCTCGAAAATGATAAGGCTATTACAGGGCTGTTGTAAAATTATGTTTTAAAGGCAGCACCTCACAATCAACTCAGTTAGTCTTGATTGAAATGGAAAGAGGTTAACACACCACCATACAAGGACGTGTACAATGTAAAAATGTGTACTGAGTCAAAAAAAAAGTAGGAGCAGGATTCATTTATGGAAATATTGGATTTACATAATCTTTCATCAAATTAAAGGGCCAGTTTGAATATTCATGTATTAAAATTAACTGAATTAGACAAAAACAAACATTGTTTATTTTATGTGTAAAGTATTGCTTAATAAATTATAGAAAAGGCACCATTTCAGAATGTATATATTGTGATACTGTATAAACTACACATATTGTCAACATTTTTTTTATCCATTTTGCTCCCCCTACTATTTAGAGCTGAAACAATTAGTTGATTGTTTTTGATTTCTTGCCAATTTAATCAACTATGCCAAGGCCAAAATATTCATGGCTCAGCTTCTCCATTGGGAACCTTTGCTGCTTCCCTTTGTCTTATGTGATAGTAAACTGAATATTTTTCAGTGTTGGACAGGTGGTCGGACAAAAAACAAGACATTTGAAGATGTTCCCTTTGTGACGGGCATTTATACATTTTCACATTTTATGCACTAAATGATTAATTGAGAAAGTAATTAGATTCTTTAATAATCAAAATTAGATGCAGCCCTACATCTATAAGAACAGTCGTTCTGGATGATCTTGTGCGTTCTGATCAGATGCAATGATGCCTAAAAAGCTCAGTGAGTGACTTTGACAACATAATGTTAAAACTAAAGTCAGAGTACCAGAAAACAATGTGGACATGCCAGGTAACATTTAAGGAGCAGGCGATCATGCAGTTTGAGTGTACAAACAATTTGACCAGTAAGACCGAGCACAATGACGGACACTTTGAAGCCAATGTGACATTTGTCCTTCTGACCTTACAATCCTGATAAAAATAATTCCTGCAGCAAGTATATTGTGTGCCATTACCAGTGAGAGCAAAACTCAACACAGCAATCAGTGCTGTGGACACAGTTTAACATTTGAGGGAAGAAGGAGCTGAGTACAAAAAGGTGACACATGTAGAGGGCAACACTCCAAGCAATCAGTCCCTTTTCCACCGTTAACCAAATGGGCACCAAGCCTACCCTAATTGTAACCTGCTTCCCAATAAAGCCTCTAAATCAGGGTTCGTCGACTGGTGGCCCCCAGGCCACATCCGCCCGCAAAATATAAATTAATTCCAAAAATATGAAGAGGAAATAAATGATCTCCGGTATTTACGACATCTAGCTGTATGATTTCTTCTTTTAGAAGCAACCGCAAAAATAGTTGAGAAGGAAATTTTTTATTAGGAATGATTTACAAACCAGTAATACATGTGCGTTTGGGAATATCCAGCTTTTGCTTCGACGGGCCTCTGATTACTCAGGATAAAACTTGTATACTTTTGCAACAGTGATCGTTTCATTGCAAATGAGGCATACAGGTGTGGCTTTACTGCCATTCTTCATTAAAGCTGTGCTTTTCCACATCAACCTTTCCGCTGTAGGCTCTTTGAGAGACATTTTCTCGTGTCTGGCAAACAATTCAAAAGGCTTTTCTTCCTGCATCTTGCAAGCATATTGCACCAATCAGGACACCGATAGCGTCAAAACCGATTAACATGTCAGGACTGCATTCTGCCACTGCGTTATAACTGCTCTATATTTAATAACAGGTATCTCTCTCGACATATATAAAAAAAAATATATATATACATATATATTAATTTGAAAGCCTGGCCCCCATATTGTCTGCTTTGAAAAATTCTGGCCCTGACAAATGTAGTTGATGAGCCCTGCTCTAAACTGGAGACAAATTAGGACCTGCTTAATCACCCAAGGTGTGTCTCATTGCCTACTAATAATCCACCCTTTTGATTTGCGTATTGAAGAGGCTGCTGAGAGCGAACCTTGTGCAGATTGTCACCTTGATTGAGGTGCTTTTTAAAGAAGCCATTCTAGCAAGAACAGAAACGAAGCAAAGGCAAAGTCATGTCTGGGGCTAATGAACTGACAACCATTATTAAATATGCATCAGTTTCAAAGTGTAATTACTAACATTGAAATGTGGCCGAATTAGTAAAACATATTCCAGTTTATTATTAGCACAGGGTTATATTAGTATTTTTTCTGAACCGCAGATTTTCTTGCTGCATAGAAATAAACCAGACATGATAGTTACAACATTACTGTGACCTTCAAAATGATATTTAAAATGTGCATATGTGAATCCCAGGAAAAAGCTTTCATATGACAGAAGTCCACTTGAAGCACAAGCTATTACGGAAGGTAAAAATAACATTGCAGCTTCAGTCGAGCCATAAATAACAAAATAAGAGATTGTTGTGCATTCTACGACCTTTAAACAAAGGTAAAAAAGCATTCCAGTCGAGTAAACAGGGTCCCTATTACTTGTCTTTGTCTGTGACCAAAGTTTTTGATTTGCCTTTTCATCATACTGCTTTTCACATGCTGCTCGCAGGCCTGATCACTCTATAAAAAGCTGTTCTTCCATAAATCTGATTCTGTAAAGCGACTAAATCACTTCATGGATTAACTACAGATGATAGATGCTCATGTCACTTATGACTGCATTCCAAGGATTTAATACATATCCGAGACACAAATGTTAATGCATGTATTTTGAGGATGAAGATGCTCAGACTGTCCAGCGACTGAAGAAAATGCAAGCACACATGGGCTCCACTGTTCACAGTGTACTCCAGCCGAGAGGCCTGCAACTGTCCTGTCAGCATGAGCTTTCCACTTTCCACTTACTACAAGGTCACTGGCGCCGAGGTCTTTGAACCATGTTTTCATTTGAGTGGAAATCACTTGAACTCATGGGTAAAAGGCAGAGTTTGTAGCAAAAGGCAAACAGTGTGCATGGACGAGTACAAGTCGATATCATACATTGGCTCACTGTACACAGTTTAAAGTTTAAGTGGATTCGATTTGCACACCACTCACTATAAAGGAGCACTGAAACACAAAACCATCTTTATGGAGTCAGTTTGCACTGTTGCCTAATAATAAGAAGTTATTGGGTTTAAATCTAGATAATATTCCGCACATTACTGTTTAAAAGCAGCCGTGGACAGAAGTAGAGCTGATCCTTGGCACACCAAAAAAATCACACAGTATAAGGATTTCTGAGCTTTTGCTTATTTGCATAATTTTGAGAAAATCCTTTCAAATGCACCCGACACACATGTCATCTGCCTTGTCACGTCCTTCAAACTGAAACCAAACTACTGTACCTTGCAGATCAGAATAAGCTTCATTACAACGTTTACATTCTTTAAACGAGAACTCCACTGACTTAGCATTGCGCTCCTGTAACACTGTCGGACACGCAATAGACAGCTTTTAAAAACCTCGATGAAGTGTCATCTTTTGGCTGGCACCTACGTTACTCACAAAGCTTCTCGACCGCTGACAGTCCAGTTGGAGCCTCATTTCGTACATCTCACTCTGGTTATAAAAGACTTTCTACAGCTGTTTTCACGTATGCAGTCGTACTCCCCAAGACCTGTAAACAGACTTGGTGTGTAAATTAGGTAGAGTTCCCCTTTATGTTTTCATCGTGTGTACTTTCATTGCATATTTGGTTAAGATCATGCAATGACAACATGTAGTAACTAGAATACAGATAGATTGCAAATATTAGCTTGGATACTGAGGCACTTTGCTACCTTCTGTTTACTGCATGTGTCTCAAATCTCCTTTAAGGCCACATTCACTATATTTTCTGTGGCCATGACTAAAGAGATATGCTGTAATGACAGTCTGCACAAGTGGAATTTGGGCATGTAATTATAAAGCTTTGTGGAGATATTAAAATATTGAAAAACTTCCAAGCTTATGCTGTAGCTTCCAGTATCTATTACAAGCTGAATGTAGGTTCTTGATTGGCTTTTACAGTTCTTTAGCCCTCATGATGCACATTATCCTTGAAAAATAAAACCTCATCAATAATAACACGTGAAATAAACTTATTCCACACAGAGGGCTGGTTCTTCCAAAAACAACCATGACACATTACATCACCAGTAAAAATAATTGCGGACATAAGCGACAAACTCTAGCGGATGTTCCAGCTTGAGAGTCACATGGTCAATTTGATAAATTATGAAACTCTATACTAAAACACAGTTGGGTTCAGCACATACTGCTTTCTACATTACATACAGCAGCAAACCCGTGGGATACATTTCAAACAATGCCTCAATGTAGTACAAATATTTACACGTACGAACACAGACATAGTGCGAGCTGAAGTATAATTGAGTGACTAAAACCACGCATGTGTGATTAGTACGAAGCACTAATTCACTAACACGCATTTGTGTTTTTCATTTGTTTAATTTAATTCATCCAGTCACTCATTCATTCATTCCTTACTATCCACTGCGCATGCAGGGTTGCAGGGTTGGCCGGAGCCTGTCCTAACACAGTAAGGTCTACCAGGGAGCAACACAGTGAACTTTGACCAATGAGCAATATCTTCTAATGTTGGAGGAAGAACTCAAGCAAAGAAAATTTGTAATAACGCTTGGAATTAATCATCTATCTGACCTTCAGTACACAATTAACATTACACTTGTAAATGTCAGTCCCAAACATCGATTAAATCCCTCCAGAACTATACAAGTATACCGTATTCATATGGAGCACTTAAACACATGAGCCAATGAAAGCACAGACTTCGAATTTCTTTGATAAATTATAGTTCACGTCATGAAGATCTGAAGTTAAGTGCCATATAGCTAACGCAGGAAAGTTCAGCCAAACTTCGCACTGTGATCTGAATATAAATTGAGTTTGAGTTTGAGTTTTCCCCTGTGTGAGGATTTCATACTTATTGTTGGAAAATCTGGAGCTGTGAGTCACATACTTACAAACCCATAAGCCCCGAAGTTTTGCAACAAATCTAATAAAGATCCTTTTAAGAAATCCAGCCTCCTCTCAGTCACCAGCAATGTGCCAGGGATGTATTCCTGCCCAAGATTTGAGCTGCTTCCAAATCACATAAACAACTGGATCAGATGTGTAAAATCCTACACTTCCTGCTCTTGATAATTTAGAGAATTGAGTCGGAACTGTCCACAAAGTCAATTCTTGCTGCATTTAGGAGAGTAGAATGAGTCTTGGAGCTTCTGTACATTTGAAACTAAATCACTTCACCAACAGTGGGGGTAGGGCTGAGCAGAAGCGTTGGTCAAGGGCGAAGCTGAGAATTTTCACATGTCAACTCAAGTGAGGCACTCTGGGATTCCAAGCATATTGCCCGCAAGAAAGTCTGCACAACCATATTGATACAGCAGGCAACTGATGAAAAAGAACCACATAGGACACAAACTCATCATAGCGTTCGCTAACAATCCGTGCGTCGCTGAATTTTAAATTGCATTCTTCTGTTCAGCAATTTCTTAGTGCAAAGCTTGAGTGAAAACAATGTTGTTGCTGGACATTCTCGGATAGGAGCCAGACCACCTTATCAAAAACTGACAGATGAGAGGAAGCCTATCACTCTGAAATGTTTGACACGTGGGGCTTTAACCTCTCCGAGATAACCATCACCACCTACGGCATGTCTCGGGTATTCAGTAGAAACCTGGAAACTCCTGCCTGTCTGCAGAAGAAAAACAATGTCATTTCTGATGTGTCCACAATGAGAAGAAGAAATAGTGAGAGGGCGGGGTGTCTGAGTGAAGCTGTCAGATATAGTTTACTAAAGCATCTTTGGCATCATTAAACACTGCCTCCTTTGCTCTTGCGTTGTCAAACCGCTTCTCATTAGTTTCTGGAGATTCGTCATTCACAGGATCACTGAGGGCAAATGAGACGCTTTAAATGCATCATTAAGTCGTCAAGGTAAAAAAAAAAAAGGGAAAATATCTGACAAACCCATAGAGTGCGCAGCCAAATGTCAGACATTTATGATTGCTGAAGTTCATAGGGCAGAGGCACATCGTGAAAATATCTGTTAGAAGTGTACGTTTTTCAGTGAGGCGTAAAAGTGGCATTGAGTTACACATACTGTAGCATTCTTCAAGTGGAAAAGCTAAGAAGAAGAAAGAAAAAAAAGCAGAGGTCACGGTAAGTCAAGAAAACAAGCCCTTTCCTGAGTCAAACACAGCCCATGGTATAACCTTACCATGCTGGTGAAACTGAAGACTCTCCTATTAACACACACGTTATGAGTCTGGCTCACAGGCCCTCTGAAAACTGAGCAATGTGTCAGTCAATACAAAAAATACCAGATAACCACGGCATTTCTAAGACAAAGTTAAGGGAAACTAGATCAGGAATCCCCTCAGCTACTGTAAAGCTCTGCAGAGAAATACAGACCATAATGATATGCGTGTCAAGGATTTTTTCCGCCGCTACAAGTTGCCTCTGTGAGCTGAATCCCATGCTGATCCCAGGAAAATTTAGGCAAACATGTTAAGTGACCAGTGACGACAGCGAGTGACTCACAATCTGCAGCGACAAGCGACATGCTGATACTCTCAAATCCTTCAGCGTTATATACTACTGCTGATCTCCATTTCTCCGCAGTCCGCCAAGAGCAATTACATGATACTCTCAAAGCTGAGACTGTAAACATGTTATTTGTGGTGTTTTTCAGTGACTCAATGATGTGACATTTCACTCAAGACGTGAGTGCAGCATCAGGGACCGTCTCCACAGAGCTGCAAGGTTCCTGTGGTTTAAAGCACTATCCCTAACTATACCTCAAACACAACTTTGAAAGCTTTCCTGACCTATTGTTACCCCTTAACAACTGTTAAATCACATCTAACCTCTGGCAGGTTTGAATGTGTATCGCTCTGTAGAGTGACATTTCTGGGTAACTGTCCACACAGAGTATGACAATACAGTAGATTTTTTTTTTTTTTATTAATACTATATTTATTTAGAATAATTAATTACTGATTTATTGCCACGCCCTACTAGCTAGCTATATTATGTTATATTGCTATTCACTGCCACCGGCTAAAAGCTGTAATTTCGTAGATGTTTGTTCTGGCCAAACAAACATTATTCTGTAAAATGTATGAAACGTAAGTAAAAGTAGAGAGGCGGGTAAACTGGTTGATTGCAGCACTTCAGTGATGACCGATCAAACTGCCTCTTTATCTTCCCTTTAAATTGAGGTATTTTCTGCAAAACAGCAGTCCTGTAATTTAGTGATGCTGAGGAAACCTTCTGCTGACCTTGTTGGGAAGTTGGAGAGCCACAACGAATGAAAACGGTACACCACACCTTACATTTAATTAGCGCGGAGGAGATAGTACATACAGGTTACTGTGTGGCTCTCGCTGTTGCACAATGTGGAAAATGATTTGATGATATTAGATGATACACAGCTCCCTCTATCAGCCCCAACGTTTATTCAAACTTTTAATTAAGCATCTAATTTGTTAACCTTCATTTAGGCAGAGTAAGAACCATGAGACATTTCAGTTGGCATGGAAGCACACGGAATGAACATGATTCAAATTCTCCAAACAACCAGATACCATTAGTCATCAGGATCAGGGCTCTGCACTGTGGATGGACAGTGGACTAAAATCATTAACTCTAAGCCTAATTAAAGCTGGAATGAAAAGTGTTTCATTCTTTTGTATCGCAGTCAAAGTAACCAAACTAAAAATATGTCAAAGCTAACTTAATGTTAGTTTCAAGCTCACTGCCTGTTTTGTGAGAGAATTCCAGTAGACATAATGAGGCAAAGCTAATCACAATATGTTTACAGAATCATACCCAAGGAAACTCAATGTCACTAATTATCCACATTATAATGTTTTTTTTAGTCTGTCCCCTGTGGACTTATATATTTATAACCATCCCAAAAAATGCCATTAATAGCTTTCAAATGCATTCAATCCAGTAATGCTCTCACAAACAATGACTGTGAGCCCACATGCTAGATTATCAATGAGTATTTTTGTCTGTGTGTTTGTTATTTCTGGTGTGGATTTTGGTGGATTCACACATCCAGATGGCTGGTGTTTCCTTGGCCAAGGTCTGTAGCTTTCCGCCATTTGCTAAAGCTAAGCAGTGAACTTCCTTATAGTTGTTTCATTGTGTTTTTGTGAGCAGTGGGCTGATTGGTAAATCAACTGGCAACTCAAATCAATAATTTGCTTGTTGTCCCTCTGTGTCTTAATGGGGCCTGATAAGAGAGGGATCGAAGCTCAAGGCTGCGTCCAAACTGTTTGAACTCCCTGAGTAAATATGGCATAAAATGCTGGTTACATATGCTGTTGTTGGCACTTTGTTTTGTTAGTATCTCACAATGCATGTCTTTTCAAAAAGATGTTGGATTGCTTTATTTTAGACGAGGCCCATGATTTCACATACAAAACCAAACCGTAACCTCCTATTATCCTTGGGGTCAATTTGACGCCATTCAACACTAACATCTTGAAATAAATGCTAGACATACATTTTTTTGGTTCAAAATGAATGACCTTTCCTATTGTAACATTACATGATAACATTATGATATGTTTCCAATGTCCAGTGCACATTTTGTATGCGGCATATTCGTGTATCGGTGTTCTTCGGGGTCAGGTTGACACCTGGCTGTTTTAGCAGTATAAAACACAAGAAATATGAATGTTTTTACAAAACGTTGTTCAGGTTGTATTCAATACATCCTCCCTCTGTTTTAGGGCCCTAACCTGGCATAACCATACCTGTAGCAGAACCCCTGATAGTTCCCACGACATGGGCAAACATGCAAAAGCTTGCACAACAGCCTTCTAACCCACTTCCCATGGTGCTCTGTGTGCTCTCTCTTTATGCTCTTTCTCAGTTGTAAATGACCTCTAAGCAAAGGTTTTCTGCCAGGTTTTGTCACAGCTCTTTGACAGGGAAAGTGACAAGAAGGAGAATGTGCCTGAGACTGAGGAGAATGTTGAGGAGGACACCCTTGGACTCTGTTGGACACGTTACCTTCCAAAAATGAATGTGATGACTTAAGAGTGCTGCTAATGTGAGACACTCCATGGATTCTCGCATGTCACACGCTTTGATGACAGAGAAACAAGGCCGATACGGGATGTAGAGGACAGCAAGTACCCTTTCTTTACAATCCAGGTCCCCACTGTGACTGTTGATGCATGTGTGGTTGCATTTCCTCGGCGCCGTCTCTTCTGACAATACATACGGTACCAAAATATGGTCAGCATGTGATTCACACTCCTGCTGCAGTTTTGCCTAAATTATTCAGCAAAATGCAAATTTGTGGAATACATTTAGAGGAGATGCTTCATTTCATACAAACAAACTCAGACAACGGTGGGGGTGGGGGGGGGTGTCGTGATGGAGATCAGTTGAAAGGCCATGCAAAAATTAATATTTCAATATTAAAGCCTATTTCACAAATGCACCAGCGGTTCATATGAATTAGTGAGAAGTAATCTGCTGCCCCTAATTATGAGAGACAGATTGCGATGAGATTATTCCGCACTCTAATCTGTGTCACGCAGTTCCATCGAGGGCGCTCCATTGCCAGAGATGGATATAGATACTATGAGAAGTTACTCCGAGGGTGATGCAGTGTGTGCTTTTTACGACCATTAACTGTAAAGGCTTTTGAATGATCAGCTACGGGCAAAAGTGAGGCAGTGATTTATTATTAAAAAAAACAACGTACATGCATTTTGTGGCACATTTCTCCCTCGACTGATTGAATCTTCAATCCATGGGCATTTCAACAGTTCTGTACCAGTCATTTCAGTGCAGCATTACTTTTACAAACATTACGTGTGAATTGAATGGCTATCAGGCACAACATTTGATTAGCAAATCTAGAAATGTCTGCCACGTTGAGGAACCAAGCCACTGTTTCTCTACGAAACTGAAGTTGTCAATAACAGATATTTTCCACATCTAGTCAAACCAGTCAAAACTGCCTTGTGCACTACAAAACATGACAGTCCTCACAGTCATATTTTGTCCAGAGCTGACATAATGCCTGGCTGTGGCAGACACATATTCAGCTCCAGTCCTCCCAGTGAGGATCCAGACACATGCAAGTCATCATGGAGGAAAACACACAGTCATGAGGTAGAAATTAAATGCGCACTGAGGTTCCCGAACGCAGTGCTTCCGCTTAATAAATGTAATAACTGAGTAAGTGAGGCAGCCAGACACAGTGAACAAAGGCCGAGTGAGACGGAAGCTTTGTCTGTGAGCTGTCGCTGCAGCACGCCCGCTGAGGCGTGCGCTGTGTTTTAACACAGTGGAGAGATTCCTTGTCTGTTCTCGTATCAGCCAATTTCCTTAAGATAAAAATAATGGCGGAAAACATGTATGGACCCAACAAGTGCATTGTGTTGTGTGCACTGCTGAATATTTGTATTTATGCTACCAGGATACCTTCGTTCGTATGCCTAGCCTCTGGAAAGCTGCGCAGTCCTGTAGTTTGACAACTGCACGTCTCAATTTAAAAACCTTTGCGTTCTTTCTTTAAACAGAGACACAGACTTTCCGCTCTTGGCGTTGGCTTTCAGTGGGATCTACGTACCGTTTGGTCGCAGTTCGGAAAAAAAATTTTTTTTTACCTTTTTGTGGAGACGAAGACTGAGCAAACACCAAACTTAAAAATGGGTAAACACCATTCACAGACGCAGCCTTTTAACGACTGAATGTTGAATCAGCTATAAATAAACAGCAATGTTATAATTGTTTTCCTCTGCCATCTAAACCAATGAGCCTAGAGGTCCACTGCGGTACAGTGATGGACCACATCACTGGGAAAAGGCACTGTACCTCAGAGCCTGGGCGAACTGCCTGTTGAATGCACAACAGCCTCAGCCAAAACACACAGAACCAACTTGGTGCGCGGCTCTGCCTGCACGGTGTGTGTGAGCGCGTGCAGCAGGCCTTCAGGATACACCTATGGCAATATTTGAGAGCGCTATTATAAATCACAATGTCGGGTAAAAGCAAATCGCTACAGCCGCGAATCGGCGAGTTGAAATTGTTAAGGCGCTGCACGAGGTCTGAATGAAATATTCACTCCCATTCTTGAGTGCGTGAATTGCTTCAGCTCAGGCAGGTGAGAGCTTTGCAAAGCTGTGAAGCAATCTGTGGTAAGCACAATGCCTTAACTACTACGGGGACTAGGTTGAGTGTGGGAAGACGCATTTAACGGAACAAGGGCGTAATCGCCGATCAGGAGCCCTGTCTACCTCTTCAGTCCAGTTATGAAACTGTGAATATGTCTCCAAACATTTCAGCTCGCATACAATTTATCTGCAGTTAAGCCTGTGTTCAACGGTTAAAGGTGTTGAGGTGGCGTGAGCACAGAGGCTTGGACTTTGACCCTGGTGCTCCTGCTACCTTCATCATGATTTGCATGAGATGCAAGGAGCGGATTTTGTAGCAATCAAAAGCTGGGAGCACATTTTGCAGATGTGACCAAAGTGCACGTTTTCGTCTGATTTAGAAATGTCAGGTGGCACTGCATTTCCCCCCAGCACTTCCTAAAACAAAACAGCCTGCGTGTGACACATATAGCCGCTCTTTGCTTTCTGACACCCACCACTGGACCCCTACAGCTCGCAAGTGCAACATCAAACATCACATTTTGCTGCATATGTAACTATAAAAGAGGACTTACCAGGAATAAGCTGCCGAGTAGTGAGATGAGAAGAAAGTCCAGGTTGTGGAGCAGCAGAGCGGATCCCATCCCTGACCCGAGGCAGCTCTACCTCCAAGAGTCCTTGCGGGGCTCAAACAGATGCTGATGATGCTCGGATGAAATGATTTAACCTACTTAACTCTCTTCAAAGTGGAGCGAGTTGTGTGTCTTTGTTACTCCATCTGGCCTCTCGATGCTTATGGCTGCTCGTGAAATCATAACTCTGTAATCGCCTCGCTCTGCCCTCGATTTAATTTCCTATAATCCACTATATTCTCAGGCTCAGCCCGCCCTCTCCCTATTCCTCTGCATCTGTCCCCTTTTTTGTTTCCCCCCCCCCTCGTCTGAAATTACATCCACATGTCAGAACTATTTATGTCGCTCTCGCGCCGCGGTGGGAAGTTCAAATGATTCTTTGTAGGGAAGAAAAACCAACGCTGTATTTTTAGGTCTTTTAAACCCCCCCCCCCAGACTAACTTAAACACTTCAGTGTGGAGCCGCGCGCCTGATGGCTTATTCCAGCCTCCTCTTCCAAAGTGTTAGATCAGTGTTGGACAGAGACGAGC
>JAVQJF010083620.1:0-13731 GCA_036023855.1 Gadopsis marmoratus | reverse complement strand
ATGTTCTGGGCAATATTCTGCTGGGATACCTTGGGTTCTGCCATTCATGTGGCTGTTACTTTGACACGTACCACCTACCTAAACATTGTTGCAGACCAAGTACACCCCTTCATGGAAACTGTATTCCCTAATGGATGAGGCCTCTTTCAGCAGGATGATGCACCCTGCCACACTGCAAAAAATGGTTCAGGACTGGTTCGAGGAACACGACAATGAGTTCAAGGTGTTGACTTGGCCTCCAAATTCCCCAGATCTCAATCCAGTCGAGCATCTATTCAATTCAATTTTATTTATGTAGCGCTATATCATAACAGAGTTATCTCATAGCACTTGTTAATATAGAGCAAGTCTAAACCAACTCTAGATGTATAGACCCAACAATTCCACCATGAGCTAGCGCTAGGTGACAGTGGCAAGAAACAACCTTTTAACAGGCAGAAACCTCAAGCAGAACCAGGCATCTGTGGGGTGTGCTGGACAAACAAGTCCGATCCATGGAGGCCCCACCTCACAACTTACAGGACTTAAAGGATCTGCTGCTAACATCTTGGTGCCAGATACCACAGCACACCTTCAGAGGTCTAGTGGAGTCCATGCCTCGATGGGTCAGAGCTGTTTTGGCGGCAAAAGGGGGACCTACACAATATTAGGCCGGGGGTCATAATGTTATGGCTAATCAGTGTATATTTTAAGGCTATTTTTCATTAGAAATATGTCAAACAAATATCAATTTATCAGTCTTGGAGATCTCCTGCGATGCAGTGTGCATGTCAAACACCAAAGCTGAGAGACTTTGATAGAAAAATCAACAAGGGATGTAAAATGAGAATTGCAGACACACGCAGGGCAAGTTTTAAGACATCTAAATGCTGTCTGTAACCCAGCAGGGCTGTTCAAAGTTGCAACCACCTTCACAAAAAAGAAACTTCACTACACTACTTCACATTTAGGTGCTAACTTGCATAGTTTGGGCGAGGAGGAGGGTGAGAGATTACACTCAGGCTGGGGGCCGGCCAACTTCAACGTTTGAAGATTCCTTTTGATCATGGCTACATTTTTTCTTTTTTTTCACAGCATTAATTAGTGCAGCCGGCCCACAAGACTCATCGCTGCCATCCGAAGCCTCTTTACTTAAAATTCTCCATTAGTGAGCACACATGTTCACACACAAACACACACGCTCAAACAGATTTGTTAAGTAAATGAGTAGCTTTATAGCAGCCCTCTGTGAGCAGTAAACAGACGTTTACATAACTATAAAAAAAATTGGCAGGAAGTTGGAACATGGCAGAGAGCCGGCAACATGTTGTAAGAACATTACAAATTATGTGCACATGTTCATCCAATTCCCAAATTTTATCTTTGCAGAACGTGACTGCAAAATCAAACCAGGTAAGAGAGAAAAAAAAGAAAGAAAAAAAAACTATAAAACTGCTTGTCTTTGCCAAAACAATCCTTTGTCTTCCCATGTAAATAAGTACACTAGAGATGTTCACACTTTGTCTAATCCAGTTTATTCTTTCTCAGCAAAAGAAAAAGTTGGAAAGGGGAAGTAAAAAGTAAAGCAATGGAAACAAAAATATTGAATTTTTCACGTTCATCTTCCCATTTTATAACCACATTACAACCACACAAAAAAAAGCTGCTCTACACTAAAGTGTAAGTGAAACGCAAAAAGGGGTTTTCTTTAAAGGTACAGAATATTCATTCATTATGCATTTTCTGTTCATTTCTTCCACAGTCCACCAGGAAAATGTTTGGAAAGTAATTATTTGCTGAATTTAAATTTTAGTACTCTGCTCGCAACTGCCGCCACCTCCCTCCTATACAGCAACAAAGAGGGTGGAGGGGAGAGGCAGAGAGGGTGAAACAAGGAGAAATAGAGCAATCAATAAGGGGAAAGATGAGAGAAGGAAAGTGAAAGGCAGGAGAAGAACGCATGTGATCTCATCATGCTAGCTGGAAATGGGGCACTGAAGGAAGGAGGGACATTAAAGTACTGGTAAAAGAAATGAAAACCAAACAATAGGAAGTCTTGTATCAAAGCTGGTGCCAAAAATGACCTTAAAAATGTGGATCATTGAAATGAAGGCCTAAGACATTATGAGAAACCTGAACTCTAACAACCATCACCCATCTTAAACAGGAGCCTCTGAGTGACACTCATCATGCCATCTCTGCTTTAGTCCAGCAAGTGTACAGCAATGTTTGATTTTACCTGCTTTTGCTCAGTCAGAACAGCTGAGCACATCAAACAACATGAAAGTGAGTGTGTGTATTTGCAAAGGTATAGTGATGCGTGGACGTGTACAATGTAGACGTTTCAGGTCCAGTCAAATCATACGCACTTTAATGTACGTACGTCGTGTCCTGTAAATGTTGTCTTCCTGAAGTTTGCACACACCCAGCACACATATATCCACATGTTGCTGAGGAGACTGAGTTTGAAGAGGGCGTGTGTTCGTGTGGGAGGGCTGTGGAGAATAAGGAGATGAAGACTGAGACGAAAAGAGGAAGACGGAGAAAAAGTCTTGATCAATCGCATCCCAACGTTAAAGACAGATCTGTGAGCAATCCAGAGACGACCAGCTCACTCCTGCCAACATAATGTGTCTGAGTCCGGCTCACACTGCAAGTTCTGAATTTGGACTTACAGCATCACCCCAGGTTCATCGTCCACAATGGCCTCCTCCACAAAGCAGAAACCCCTTCGGAACAATCTTAAACAAAGGACTAAAATGTGTCCTGTAGAGGGAAAGGATGCATGTTGGTAAGAGGAGGGCTGAAGGATGGGCTTTGATATCCTGATAACCTGAGGTGGATGATTAACAGGTGTTTCTAAAAGTTTAGTGGAGGGCCAGGGAGTAAGACACTGACTTAAACTGAGGCTGGCTAGCTCGGTTTGCTTCACAGAGTCTATGCTTGGTGCAGAGTACAAAGCAAGCTCTGTCTGATTTTGAGGTAAATAGCAGTCTATAAACAACGCCAAAGCAGAAGTGTACTCAAAGGGTAACCATCCCTTCCTTCTCCTCTTAATCATTCTTGTTTTTTTTTTTGTTTTTTTTATGAGGTAAAGAGTATCATCTTAAACTGGCTTCTAGGACAAACATTTGTATAAAGCCTTGTATTTCTTCTCTTCATCCTTTAATTCGTTCTTACTCTGGTCACACTTGTGTGGTCAGGAGCTTGCAAAAAAAGTGAAGAAATTGTGTATTTCCTTTGCTCGTCATTGTTCTGTCATTCCTGGGTTTGGATTTTCCAAAAGGCGTCTTAGCAGCAGGGATATGATTAAGCCAACAGAAGCAGAAAACAACCGGGAGATGGGGAAACAGTGGGATTTAAAAAAAAGAGTGAGCATATTAAAAAAAAAAAAAAAAAGGTGGGGGTTTGTATCCAAAAAAAAACTGCAAAAAAATCTTGAAAAACAAAGTGACAAGAAAAAAAAAACTAAATCCCTATAAGTGCTAAGACACCATCTGAACACTGAGATTCTTCTGAGGGAGCGGCTGCTCAGGAGCACTCTTCTCCGATACGCTGACATGAGCGGCCCACCTTGCGGTCGAGCTTGACCATCTTTAGGACAGCCTCCTGGCGACCGCGGCCCAGGTGGTCAAACAGACAGTCGTGTTGCTCTGGGAGCCGATGGAGCATACAGAAGACATAACCTGCAGGGTGCAAGAGAGGGAGAGTGGTTCATTTGCCAAGGTCAGCAAATGTACAAATTACAGCTGTAGTTCAATGACACTCAGGACACAGAATGCAAAAGTACATCGTAAGCTATATAAACAGTGCATTAAACATCTATCTCTGCGTATGGGCTAATTATTTAAAGATTTTTGAAACCATGGCAGTTTATACAAAAAGCTCAAAAAGCAACACGTACTGTGTCGGTTAAAACCTTAGATGCATCCCCTGAAACATACCAGTCTATTTAAAGGGCGATATGTACTGCTTTGCAGCCACGCCTTTGTGAAAGGTCTTGTTACCACAGAAGACATTCTAGTTGATGGCTTCCTCTTTTGACTCCATTCAACAAAAGGCAGACAACGCTCATCCCTCTCACTGACTCCTCGTCTCTACTGTAGCACTCCCAACAAAAGGCTCTGCCACTGCTGAAGGCTCGATAAGCTCAGAGAAGCTCGTTAGCTCTCCTAGTCTTAAATTCATTCATTAATACACATAATAACACTAGCTGGCATTCAACTAGCGGTGATTAAAAGCCCAGTTTGACAGCTGGTTCCTATGCAATTAAAACCCATATGATTAAAGCGCACACGAATGGAGTGGAAGGGAGAAAGTTGTGTAACATCTGAGTCTTTTAAAAAGGGATGTGTGGCTACAGTAGAAATGTGCGTGTGGGGGGGGCAACAGTGGTAATTAAAACTACTGCCTGTTGCTTGATGCAAAAAAAAAAATCAGAACCGTCTTGAGGGGACTAATGCAAGATAACTTACAGTATACTATGTATAAAATACCATTTACAAACCAATCGGTTTTAAAGGCAACAGACACAAATGCAATTGATCATCCCCTCAAGACAGTCATTTGTCAAACAGACGATAGACTTCCATTCCACCATTTGTCACAAATTAAACTGTAACCACTCATAATAAGCAAAATATTTAGGACCGTTTTACTACACTATTTTCAAGATCATGATTTTGTTATTCCCCCAAATCCAAACATTTTCCACCAAGTTCACTGCAGACATTATATATCTTAACTGTGAATTGAGTTGAGTTTTAAAACATCAATGAGCTGGCAGGAAATGTAGTGCAATGTATACAATAAAATCCATGTGTGTACAGTATATATAGTACAGACAGAATAGACAGAAAGTTTTTATTGCATAAAATTCAAGCTGTCTTAAATTTTTATTCTACCCAAAGGTAAAAATGAAAAAACCTACAGTACATGAAAAATACCACAGCTTACTTTCCGTTAGTGGGGTCAGATCAGTTGGTAGCTAAGATACGTCTCAACATTACCGATTTTAAGTTACGTATCATGTTATCACCTGACTATGATCAGAACGCTCTCCATTATAAAAATATTTACAGTTTTTTTTTTGGTTACACTTCTAATGTACAAATGAATATGTTAATTTCACCATAATCTTAGTATTTAGTAGAGAAAGTCAATATTGCAATATATTAATATTGAGATAATGCTTATCTAATTAGCACACTATCAATTTTGGTCTTATAGCCCAGGTCTGGAACATCCACAGGTTAATACTTTGATTTGGAACCACATACAGGTTTATTTATTAAACAAATTTAAAATTGGTTACTGGTTATAGAAAAGGTATTGTTGGGACTATCGCCTGCAAAGTGAAAGACGACGGAAAGTGCCAGCCAAGAATAAAGTCCTGCTTCTGTTGGAGCTCCACATCAGAGGACAACCTGTATGATTTAATTACCTTTTTTGTAAGTTCCGCTGCCTTTAACCTATGTCAAACTTAGGTCAGGTGAATGTTAAACTCGCTGGGTAACGGCAGAAGCCTACAGACTGTGACAACATTGGATCAGATACTTTTGCTGGAGCTATCTTTTATCACCCATTTACAATCTGAAAAGCGTTCATGCCTTCCGCTCATTATCAGACCTTCTTGACCTACACTGAGAGACATTCTGCAGAACCATTAAGAAAGTAATCTGCAATTACAGCAATAGTCAGAAAGCACCATAATTGCCACCATTTCCCCTTCAGTCTGTAAAAAGCATGTTTTCATAGTAAGCACTGGACTATTAAGGATGGATGGCCTATGCATTAAGCAGCGCCTGGTGGAAAAAACAGGCAAGTCAATTTCCAATTTAGAAATGATTGCGTGGGTTTAAGCAGATGGTCTTTAAGCAGTGAAGAGCTGTGACTTTTTAAGTACTTTAATTTGTATGCAAACAAGTTGATTAGCAAGCCAAGTATTGGTTTAAACTGCATTAGTGTTCGTGGTAATTGGCTTATGTTTTATGTGCAATGTGAAACATTCACACTTTCTGTAATGGTCCCCCAAGGCTAACAAAAGCACTCAGGTCATTGACATCTCCGCCAACACACAAACACGCGCACAGGTAGTGTATGCTTTTCACTGGACTGGATGCACAATTCACAAAAGCACGACCAAGTTGTATTGGTGTATTTATGAGGACAATATTAACCACTGAAAAAGTCATTTATCACCTCAATCACATGCAAGACACACTGCTGAGGCCTTCACAGCTACCACTACTTAACGTGTATGCTCCCTGTGTGTGAATGGGCCTGTGCATGTATTAGCGTATATCTGTTTGAGGGTTAAAATACGTGTTCTAATGTGTTCATGCGTATAGAGTTGTAGCACCGTACCACAACGACAGGAACCCAGCTCTTGCTGAACCAGCTCCAGTTTGGTTTGGCAGCGATGGCAACGTTTGCGGCTCCGCTGTTTAGAGCCACCGCGAGACGTGGATGATGATGATGATGCAGACAAAGATGATGATGAAGACTCCTCACCGTCCGGAACCTCGCCCACTCTTGCCCGCTTCTCGGGCGAAGCATCGCTTTCTGACTCTGAGGCTGGAAACGCATACAAAAAGAACATGCGCACAATAATAAAGAAAGAGAAAAAAAAAAGAGAGACTATTAGCTGCAATCGCTGTCCTCCATTACCGAAATTATTTTTTAAGTTTAACATTTTTGTATTTTTCACAAAAGTAAGAAAATGTACAAAAGGAGTTCTTGGATGTACGGTTAATGCCGTGAGCAACTCAAAGTCTGGAGCCAAATGGAAAATGAATAGTAAAATCTTGACAGCTCAACGGTGGGTATTGGACATCTTCTCCTATTTCTACTGGGCTAAAACATGTCTATACAATGCAATTACATACCACCATCCCAACAGTTTAAACTCTACTGTTCAACAAAATGTCCTGAAAGTTAGGTGAAGAATGCCATAACAGCAACTTAAAATGTTAATGTTAGGCAGAATGTCTGCTGTACATTGTTTATTTAAATGGCCTTTGTGAGGTTGTATGATCCAAAATATTATTTCTGTTTAACAATTGTGAAACAAGACTGTGATCATGATGTCAGTACCACGGTGAATAGGCAGCTATGAAGAAATCAGTTTTCTGATACAAAAGCATGCAAAGGTTAATCGACCTGCTAGAAATGGTTTTAAATAATTAATCTAACAATATACTTGCAGCCAAACCTTCTCCGCCCTTTATTACTCCCCTACCCACATAATAATCCAAAAAGCATTCATCTCCTATGGATCCAGAACTGCAGCTTCGACTAGAAATTCAAGAGAAAAGCTCCATAACCACTTCAATTTCATTTAATATATAAAGACATCATCTCTCATTTAGTACGGTCTGCAACTAAGAGAGAACGGATGATGGCACACAGGAACAAAAACGCCTCTTAAATAAAATAGGCACTTTGGCGATGAATGGTTCTCGTGCATTAGATTACATTCAACCCAGCACCTGAGACAGGACGAGCATAAAGCGAGTTCCACTGGTCGACTGGAATTTCAACTCAGCTTTTCTCATCAATCCTGCAGACTTTTTCCCTGGCCCGGCCGAATGCTGATCAGTGCTCAATAAATCTCTGAGAACTAGGCCAAGCTGAGGAGCCAGATCCCCCTCGCCAGCCCCATCGATCCCTATATGTGGGAGAGTATGTGTGTCCGTACATGTGCAAGTGCATGTTGTGGAAAAAAACTGTTTCCTCCTTGCCTGCCTTTTGTTATCCTGGTAAATCTCTGTCCAATTTACACCGGCTGAAACATCAAATTTAAATATGAGTCAACAACAAAGAAAGACATTTGAAGGCAAGACATTTGCACTGAGAACTGATATAAGAGTGTAATAGATTGCACAAAAGACGGGCCAAAGTGTATCCAGGCTTTAAACTAAAATGCAGGGGGCCCATTTAAAGAGATTGTAAAAAGTGAAACGTCAACTCAGCCACAGCACAAGGTTTAAATGATGCTGTGTGTGTGTGTGTTCATGTTCACACACCATTGCTGAGCCTTGCCTACTCTGCACTCATCTGAAGTCAGTGTTCAAGTGTGTAAAGTGCTGCAGGTTGTGTCACCTAAAGATGGGCACAATAATAGTCTGCACTGTTTCAGACATCTGAGTCGTTCAACTTATTTTAAGTCAATTCTGCTAATAATGCTATGACATAAACCAGCTGCATGCATGCACACATATCAGCTCTGTCATAAGTGATTCATTGTGACCTGCTTCCTCTTTAACAATTCAAGTCTATTTCCTAAATTTGTAGCATCACAGAGAACCTTATTGTTGTGATGTAGCAATGCTAAGTACTGAGCTACAATGCTCCCTTCTTCTACTCCTTTACAATTTAGAATCTGTATCATATACATCGTTATGGTTACTAGAATGAATGTTGGCTCTATGTGTGTGCCAGCATTGACTCTAGTAACCACTTGATTGGCTTTACATTTGCACCCTCTGGCAGATACACTCTATTGTGTTCCCAATATCTGCTGTTTCCACTGGAAGTACAATTAACCTGGCCATTTTTGAGAAATCAAATTCTATTGATGCTACTGGGTCCTCCACTCCAATGCCTTTAAGTGGACACGACAAGCACACAATGTAAAACGCAATAACGGACATTGCAGTGGTAGAGCTGAGGCATACCTGACTCAAAGGAGCGTTTTGTGGGAGTGGAGAGTGAACTGAAGACAGTGTCTGTGCTGGATACTTCTGAAAGCAAGATATAAAAATTCACCAATAAATCATCAAAAATAGAGAATACAATTGCAAACTGTAAAAAAAGTCCAAATTCATACTCCAACACATATATGCATTTGCACACACTTCCACACGATAAAAATACGAAGGATCAAATATAGAAGCCAAACAACAGTGTGTTATGTTATGTTGCCCTGACAGAAACAGAGTTTCTAATGGTAACAGCTTGAGGACAGAAGCTATTGGAGAGTCTTCTGGTGGTTTCCCGGATACCGCAAATACCGTTTTCTACACGGTAGCAGGATGAAAAGATCGTAAAGATTGGGTGTTTGGAATCCTTTAATATGCTGTGAGCTTTTTTTTTTTCTTCCCCCCACAGAGACGGTGATAGATATCTGTGAAGGAGAGACCACAGTGTGCATGTGAGCAGACTGAAGTCAGCGGCTGACTGTAGGTGGGGGTAAAAAGAAAAAGGAAAAAACAGATCTGGGTACGGTTATAAAAGTTGAATGATAATGTTTAACACTAGAAATTAAACTGAGCAAACACACATACACAAATATATATATATATAAAAACATTTTAAATCTATTCCTCTACCAGAGGCCTGGGAGCTTGAGGGTCCTGTGACTTCACTCTTCTGGACAGAGATCTCAGATGTTGTTCCTGGAGTCTGTTGGAGCCACTCTCCCAGTTTGGGGGTCAAAGCCCCGAGTTTTTCAATTACCACGGGGACCATTGTCACCTTGACTTTCCACATCTTCTCTAGCTCTTCTTTCAGCCCTTGGCATTTCTCAGTCTATTCATCCCTCCATCGCTACTGCCTTCTTTTGCTGTGTGCATATATATGTTATTTTTGCTACAATCACTTAATAAATCAACCACCAAAATAGTTGCAGATTCATTTTATGTCAATGGACTAATCAATTAATCGTTTAATTGTTTCAGCGCTAATGTAATGTGTAATATTTTAGCATCAGTGTCAAAGTACTATTGAGGCTGATAGGTATTCAGGGATTCATTTTATAGGGTTCTTCACTAAACTAAAATGTTGGACAAGTGGAAGTTTGAACCCTTTGGTGGAGCATGAACGAGCGAATGGGTTTGTGGGTGAACTACAAGCCAGTTCCATGATGGGCTTTTTTTAAAATCTAAAAATCAGCAACAATCACGTACTTGTGTATGTTACTAAAAGGCTCCTGCTGTAACAGGGGAGCAGGTTAGTGTGGGCAAAAGTTCCACACATCCATTGTCCTGGATCGGCCTCAACAAATAACCATGTCACTGTGCAGCGATGACCGATGCCCTGGAAATTGTAGGTGTCCTCCTAAAACCTTCACTTCTGAATGGATACCCTTTCCTATCATTCTCTCTATCTGTGCCATGAGGACAAATATAGCCAGGGCAGGGGCACTGCAGCTGCTGCTTCAGTTGGCAGAAACTAGTAGGAGTCTAAATACTGTTAGTGGTTTTGACCATTAATATTAGAGCTTGTGCATTAAATCACACTTTACCATTAGGCATACGTTGCTTCAATGTGTAGGGCAAGCATTACAAACCAAACAGGCCATATTACATAGCCGTTAAATGCTACACCTCAGAGTAAGAGTAATCCACTCTCCATAGGCTTAAAGAAAAAGAGAGTAAAAATGTTTTTTTAGATGAAAGAGGCCCTGGCCAAAAAGAAAACCTGACAACATTCATTTCTTACATATTAACTGCTGTCTTACCATCCTGAGCAGGTAGAGACGTTGCTCCTGTCTCTCCTGGCGAAGGGTCTTCTGATGCGTTAGGCAGTGTCTGACTAATGCTGCTGTTTGTTTCATTACAGAAGATGTCTGCTTGGCTGCCGCTGGAGCTCGAGGAGGCCTTGGGGGCACGATCATTGTCTGGCTGTTTCTTCTGAATGTCTATGAAAAAAAGTCGAATGGTGAGACATTTGTGTGCATCTGTGTGTACATGTTGGAATGCATCCATCAGCTTTGGGGTATGAAGTGGTTATTAACATGTAGGCCAAACAAGTGTGGCATGGGGGAACTAAGGTGCATCTTGCATGGTTGATGCTCAATTTAATTTAGAGATGGTGGTACACTGACATGGTTCTGTTCATATCTTATTTAAATGGACAGTTTTAGCTTTGGTTGTCAAGCAAATACTAACAAAAATGTAAGACAAATTCCAGATACAGGTATGGTATACAGGCTATTGCTGAGAAAATGGTAAAATGCTTTTTAAAATGTACTTTCCTTAAACATATTCCATAAACAGAGTTAG
This sequence comes from Gadopsis marmoratus, assembly GCA_036023855.1. NCBI lineage: Eukaryota > Metazoa > Chordata > Actinopteri > Centrarchiformes > Percichthyidae > Gadopsis > Gadopsis marmoratus. The sequence goes on along the minus strand of JAVQJF010083620.1, from coordinate 2,746 downwards.
GGGTGAGCAACACACTCCACTTTACCCCTTATTTTCTTCCTCAGACTTCTTTCTCCACTTTTCGTCACTTCAAGGCCTTTCCAGAACAGCTACAGAAGTGGAGACCGTCTGTGGCCCCCCCCCCCCCCAACTTAGCACTATGTTAGACACAAGATCAATCAACCAAACAAGCACACAGAAGAACAAGAACTCACCTGCAAAACATTTTGAGCAGAGATTCATAGTTTTGCTCGACCTGAGGAAAAGACCCGAGAGGGAAAGCAAATGTGTTAATCAAATAGCTTGTATAAGCATTCCAAAAAATGCGGAGTGGTATGCAAAAAAAAAGGAAAAAAATGCATGTGCCTCTTGCTGGTGGGTATCCACACAGCTAGAGTAACAAGTCCCCAGGTCCCTGGATGAGACTTTATTTCTCATCAGGGATCCTGGAAGGGAAAATTTCAAGATGAAGAGTGTGATCCAGGCTACAGTATTAAATTATTCAATGAATCCAAAGCCAGGCTATGAGGTCTAAGTAGGAGCTTAGGGGCCTACATCAATTGAGGTGTGACTTTTGTTTACATCTTGCAACCCATACAGAAATATTAAATATTAAAACTTCCAAAGATAAATTAAAAATTGTACACTTATTTTAGGAATTTTGGGCATCTAATTACAGTCAGTAAACACTCTTAATGTTATTACAGAGAGGTAATTTTGAATCCACATCAAGCAAGTTTACACTATAAATAGTCTCACTTTTCCAGAAAACAAGCACACAAATGCTGACTGTAACCGTGAAGCAAAGTCACAGTAAACTAGTGGTCGGTGACGCTAAAGACCCAGACATTGTTGTCAGGAGTTGGTTGACCAAACTAGAACTAAAAGGAGTTAAATACTGTTCTTATTTTCATCGGGTAGCCCGAAGCACAACTCAGAATGGATGTCCATGTGGTGCATCTTCTAGCAGGTAAGTGAACTAAGTTTGCTAAGATGTTAATCGTGGAAACTCGATACACTAATGTTATGTTGGAGCTGTGTTTGTGCGTTTCAACAAATCAAAACAGAGTATTTGGAGACTGTTTGGACTCTTTTTGCCCCCTTGAGGTCAAAAACTGCTTAAGGTACCTTTAAAACGAGCTGGATGAAAGTCAGCCGTTGTTGTCAGTCGGTCTGTCTGTTAAATTATTATAGAAATTTAAACTAAGATTTAAATTATTCTTTTTGCATAGATCTGTCCGGAATTTTACTTTACCTATGGTATATTTATCAGTAGTAGTGAATATATAAAATGACGTAGTTATAGTTAATAGTCAAGAGAATTGTTTCTAACTAACAAACACTGTTCTGTGTATGTGGTAGCAGTGGAGTTGGACATTTCAGTATGGTGGAACAAGCTGTCTCAATTTTACAAACACTTGATTTCCAACTCCAATTTGAAGGCCTCTGACCTGTGTTTTGGCACATACTGTATACACAGCTAACATGACAATGACTCAAATGGTCTGATGAAAGTTAGCAAGAGGCAGGAATGGAAAAAATTACAAACCTCATTAACTTGCCCTCTTTGCAACTATAAAAGCTTCTATTAGATGAATCATTCATGCATTTAATGGAAACATTTTTACTGTTGCCGAAGCACACTTTTCCCTTCCTAATCACAGATAAAGATCTTTGAAATAAAATAGCTGTTAGCTAATAGCACTTGGGGTATGGGGTTGATGACTGAAGCCTTGCTGATTTCAGAGGCACAAAACGTTTGACAGCCGCTGGCTCTGGCGTTCCTCTGAGAGGGCTCCTCTCATTTCCTCTCCAGCCCTTGTGCTTACTGTCTGCGCATCGAGTGTGACGGTCACTGCTACCAGTCACATTCTATTTATTTTGGGTGCTTCGTTGCACACCTTTGTCCTCATTTCTAAATGTAGGGTCAGCTGCAGTCAACCTGGGGGCTGTCTGTCTGCTGGTGTGTGCTCTGGGTATAAAAGAGAAAGGAGGAAGCAAGTAGTAAGGACAGAGGAGAAACCTCATCATGAGACATAGGCAGGGAGGAAGCCGATACTGGGCAAGTCATATCCTGTTGTCAACCTTACAAATCAGAGGTAATCAAATCACAGATTAATTAATGTACTAAAACGGGTGAGAAAGGATGAGAAAAAAACATGGTGTTAAGTTCACACAATCAGTCTATTTCATACTTGGCCCACTGCTGTTACTAATGAGAATATCTGATTGGAACAGACAGGAAGATGGGCTCTGTCGCCTTGGAGATGTAATTTGAGTGACACGAGCAGTAAAATCAAAAATGGCTTCCTAAATAAAGCTACAAGTCTGTTAAAAGAGAGAATTCACAGACATTTAGTCACCCACGCACATGGCTGAATTAGTTATTAGAATAGAATAGCAACAGAGAAGGGCTCAGCTGTATTTTATGTTACAGGGGGAGGAGAGCAATGCCTGAAAAGGACATTCATCTCAATTGTTTTATAACAACTAGGTTATTGAGATTTCATAATAGGCAAAGTAGCAATAACCTTACAACTTACAGTATACAGTGGTGTAGTTTCCTGGAACACAGGCAAATAAGTTGGTCAGGGGCCTCTCTTACGAAGGGAGATCAGTTAGGCTAAATAGTGAACTTTGGGGCTACATTTATGGAATGATAGGAGTGCCACAATAAAGAATAAATATGTAAATAAAAGAATAAAAGAATACGACAATAAATGTGGAAATATAAAGAGAAATAAATAAAAGAATAAAAGAATACGAC